>PVKC010002720.1:0-41968 GCA_004027635.1 Crocidura indochinensis
TTTCTTGTTGACTCAGAGAATTAGTATAAAAGTTGTTTGCTTTACTTCTTCATTGACCCCATATCCCAGGAGTGGCGAACAAGTTCAACACAAAGAGCCAAAATTTTAAACTGTGAGAGTCAGAGAGCCACATCAGGCAGTGACCTGCTAAAACAGACGAACACACAAAAGCAGATAATTTTAACAATAATCTATTAAACACATATTGCATTTTGCCATGTTGAATGAGGGTCAAAATCCTGCAGTGATGGTGAGGGTGTTCCACGTCCTCCACACTAAGAACTAATGACCAGATGTGACCCAACATGTGACACACCGGTCTCCTGCGCAGTTGTTTCTGAGTGATGGGCGACGGGATGACGCAGCCTGGGGCGGGACTCTGCGCTCGGAGATCTCTCCTCAGAGGTCCCTTCTCAGAAGCAGCAGAACAAAATCCAAACTTGGCAAAGAGCCACAGGATACAAAATAATGATAAGTGGCAAAGAGCCGCATTCATTTTAACTGGGAGCCGCGTGTGGCTCGGGATCCACGTGTTCGCCATCCCTGTCATATCCTATTCTTGGCACCACTTAATATTGAGATGTGGAGTGTGTTTTATGTTTATTTTATTTTCTTATACCAGCTGAAATCTGTTCAAGTGATATACTGCTGAATTCTCCATTACCCATTTAGTACAGATTTAGAAATAAATGTTTTATCTTTTAAACATCATAGTATTTGAATCCATACGTTCTAGCCAAATTGATCATATTGTAAAGGGTATTTGAAAGTAGGGTAACAATAATGTATAACTTTACTGTCATCATATGCGTGATTGTATTTAATATGTTGTTTAATATAAAACACTCCATGTAATAGATGATATTTCACTGGATCATTGTCTCTTGCTTTGAAAAGAAATTGTTCAGCTTTGTTTTGACATAACATTCAAAGAATGTCTGAGTTTTTTCCCCTAGCACTTTTGAATGGGAAGAAACCCTTTTTTTTCTGTGCTGATATCCTTTTTTAATTGATGTCACCTAATTAAAGTTTTAAAGTCATTGTCTTGACTAATAAGCCTCAAATAATTATAAATCAACACTATGTAATAATAGTTGTCATTTATTGATTTCTGCTATGTATAGGCATCAGACAGTATAGTAAGCCCCCAAAAGGCATTTACTTGCTTAATCCTTACAATCACTGTAGGAAATAGGAATTATTTATTCTCACTTTGCATTTCATTCCTGCTTATATCTGAGAAACTGAGGCATTGGCTGTTAAACTTTGTCTATTCTTCTGACTATTGGTTCTGGTTAAGCCAAAGTATGAATTCACACAATTTGTTTTTTTGTTTGTTTGTTTGTTTGTTTGTTTGTTTTTTTGGGGGCCAGACACATTTGATGCTCAGGAGTTACTCCTGGCTAAGCGCTCAGAAATTGCCTCTGGCTTGGGGGGGGCCATATGGGTTGCCGGGGTTCAAACCATGATCCTTCCTTGGCTAGCACTTGCAAGGCAGACCTTACCTCTAGTGCCACCTCGCCGGTCCTCCATGTGAATCTTAGTGTTGTTTTTTTACCAGTAACATAACTGGAAAAAAGTTAAGAATTTTCTGGAACTTTGTACATTGTAAGTAGACCACACACATTTGGTATGGTTATTATTAAGAGTTAAAATATGGGGCTGAAGAGATAGCATAAAGTTAGTACATTTGCTTTGCGTGCAGAAGGACGATGGTTCGAATCCCAGCATCCCATATGGTCCCCTGAGTCTGCCAGGAGTGATTTCTGAGCATAGAGCCAGGAGTAACCCCTGAGCACTGCCGGGTGTGACCCAAACACCCACTCCCCCTCAAAAAAAGGAGTTAAAAGTATTAGATTTAGCAGTAGGATTCATATTAACTGATTGTTTTGCATATTACTGTGAGAGGATGAATCTAAAGCAATAAATCAACAAGTAGAAAAATAATTATTTATACTATCCACATTTAGATAATATAAAGAAATGAAAGACTATTTTATACCTTAAAAATAAAGTGAAAGATTTAGTAGCTCTCAGAACAATTTAGAATGGTTGCTATATTCTTCTTCTTCTTCTTCTTCTTCTTCTTCTTCTTCTTCTTCTTCTTCTTCTTCTTCTTCTTCTTCTTCTTATTATTATTATTATTATTATTATTATTATTATTATTATTAAGCTATGGGTTTGAATAAGTATTTAGTCAATTATAGTAGAAAAAGAAAATAGAAAGGAGATGAAGAGTAAATCAAGAGAAATTAATGGGGAGAGAGGAAGAATGATTATTTGATTATATTACTTTATGAAAATTCTACTATTATCTTGAGCCAGGAGATATCTTAAGGGTTTGAGCTTGGGCTTCACATGTGGTGAAATGATTTGTGTACCACATCATCCCCTCAGCACTGCTGGAGAATGGCTGCTTGTTAAAGTGCTGGATATGGCCCCAAAAGCAAACTAAAAAAAATAAAGAACACTATTGTTTTAACTAAAAAAGAAAATTTATTACTTCAGTGTAGTGGAAATATATATATGTATATATATACACATATATATGTATATATATATATACACACATATACACACATATTTCAAGTCTCTACATAGTCATGCTCGGTGCTTACTTCTGACTGTGCTCAGGGATCACTCCTGGTGGTGTATGGAGGGCCACATGGGGTGCTAGGGTTTGAACCTGGGTTGACCATGTGAAAGGCAAGTGTACTGTTCCCTTGAATAAATCGTATAAGGAAAAGGATTGGAACTATCCTATGGAAACAGCTTTTCAGTTGCATTTAGAAAACATTCTTTTCAATCTGATTTGTGAAGAACGGGATTTCTTAGAGAGTTAATCATCTAATTGTATATGGTTTTAAATATAATATGTAACTCTCAGTCTATAGTTTATTTTAGAAGTACAAATCATTTGTATGAGCATCATAATAAAGATTACATAGAAAATAGAAATTTGGGGTAGGTTTTACTAGGAAGTATTTGTTTCTATCATATGCTTTATATTACATAAGAATTTATGTAAAAATTATATTAAATTGCATCTGAACAATTTATGAGCTAATAAAAACAATTATATGCATCAGATTTATTTTTATTTTATTTATTTATTTTTGATTTTTGGGTCATAACCCAGCAGCATCAAGGGTTACTCCTGGCTCTTTGCTCAGAAATCACCCTAGGCAGGCTCAGGGGACTATGGGAATTGAACCACTGTCCATCCTAGGTTGGCCACATGCAAGACAAATACCCTACCACTGTGCTCTTTCTCCGGCTTTTGCATCAGATGTTTAAATCAAACAGTGTGGTTGTTTTGTATTTAGATTTGTAAAAACTATTTTAATCTTTTTAAAAAGACAACATGAACATAATATGTAAAGAGGTAATTATAAAACATTTTAACTTGGACAAATAAATAATACATGTTGTAGAAGACTTGTAAATCTTCCATTTAAAACTGACTATCTTAGGAGTATTTGACAGTGAAAAGCGCACCTTATAAAAGCTGTTACACAAACCATTACATTTAAAAGGTTTCTGTCTCACACCTCAAAATTACACTTATTTGCTCAAGTGAAATTCAGAATTTGTTTCCTGTTTATTTTGGTGGCAATTACTGAGGTGTTGAATTTCGAGTTTTTTCTTACTGGCAAACTTGAATTAGTATTTTAGGTTTCTTTATTTTACTGTAAACATAGTTTTATATTGTGAATTATAACTATAACAGAAAGTACATAACAAAATACTAAGATAGAAATATTCAGTAATATTATAAAATATTGAATCTACAATATCAAAATGTTCCATGCTCTGAGAAGAAAAATTAAAACACATAAAAAAAAAAGAAAATCAATTTTGCAACATGATCCAGAATCTCTTACAGGATTAAAAGTCTGTAAGCATTTTAGTTCTTATCTCCACAGACACATAACGTTTGCCTTACTTGAATCTTGTTAAATATCCTTATACAGTGCTTTTATTCATTTATTTGAGAAAGAAACTTGGAAGCATCTAAGAGACCCCCTTATTTTAGGAAAGCATTCTCCATGTTATGTGAATTTCTTTCATTGTGTAATAAGTACTTTGAGCTTCTGGCAGGCCTTCCTACTTCTTTTTGAGTGCCTGCCTTCTTTCTTCTCTTATAAATCATGTCTGTTAGAAAGAGCTATTGACTGGGAATTAGGAATTCTGAGTTTTACTGGCAACTTCAATTACCAGCTGTTGGATCTGCTGATATATCAGTCTTATATTCCATAGATCAGGAGTCCTGATCTCCTGGATACATTTAAACTTTAAGATGTTGTGATATCAGGAAGGTAGATAATTACCTAAAAACATGTTTACCCAATTTCCCGAATTTGTTAGATGCTCATTTTCTGGATGGATAGTTCTGATATTTTTGTGCTGAATATTTTTAAGCTATGAATTGCCTGAAATGTTTGTATTGACTACATATAATTTATTATAAATACACTGCTTAAAGTTATTAAAGTATTTAGTTTTTTTTTTTTTTTTTTTGTGAAAAGTACTAAGTAGTTTTAATTCTTTAATAGCAGTTTCACCTCAGACATTTTGCATTAGAAACATGTATCAGTTAATTTTAGCCGAGTACCAGATTTATCACTGATTGTTCTTATGGTGAATGTTTTGCAGTTACTTTTATAACAGAAGCAGCATATTCATCTAGTTGAACTCATTCATCTAATTAACACTTGTGAATAAAGAGAAGTACATTTAATGGATAAATGTTGCAAGAAACAAATCTTCCCTATTTATAAATGCCAGGGCTTTTACATAAATATCAAATAATTAATTTTGTTTGATTTGTTTTGGAGCACACCTTTCAATATTCAGGGGTTATTTCTGGTTCTGTGCTGGGAGACTATCCAGGGGTCCTCAAACTTTTTAAACAGGGGCCCAGTTCACTGTCCCTTAGACCATTGGAAAGTCAGACTATAGTAAAAACAAAAATTACGAGCAAATTCCTATGCACCCTGCATACATCTTATTTTGATGTGAAGAAACAAAACGGGAACAAATACAATATGTGGCCCGCGGGCTGTAGTTTGAGGACTGCTGCTATGCATTACTAGGGACTGAATATAGTTTTTCCGCAATGAAAGCATGTGCTCTAGTCTGTTTGAGCTCTCTAGCCACTTTTTTAGGGGTGGGGCATATCCTGTCATGTTTAGGAGTTACTCCTAGCCAGCACTTAGAGATCACTCCCGGCAGTGCTCAGGATTGCATGCATTACTAGGACCTGGTTTAGTGTGTGCAAAACTAGCATACTGTCTGCTATACAATATCACTGAAGTCCCCACAAAATAATAAAGACCTTTGAAAATTTATTCTATTCATTATAAATTATAGAAACACTAAATAGTTAGAATAAAGACAATTTGAATAAATAGGGTGAACAATTTAGCAAAATGATTTTTGAAAAAAATATTTGGGCTGGGATGATAATACAGCAGGTATGGCACTTGTCTTGCATTCACCTGATCCAGAATTAATCTCCAGTATCCCATAAGGTGCTTTAGAATCACCAAGAATGATTGTTGCCTGAGTGCAGAGCCAAGAGAAGCCCCTGAGCATTGCTGAAATTGGACCCTTCTACCCCCTAAAAAAGTTAATCTATACCATATTCTCACCATCTCTGCTAGGTGTGGAAACAATAGGGTTGTAATAGAATTATTTCGACTTTAATTTAAATGTTATTCCTCATCCGCACCCATGGCTAAAATTAGAATCGATTTTGGTACATCCTGTGTGTTTATGTGTGTGTGTGTGTATGTGTGTGTGTGTGTGTGTGTGTGTGTGCGTGTGTGTGTGTGAGTGTGAGGCAGCTACCACAATTAACTTTCTGAAGCATTGCAAATATACAATAAAAGATTGTTATAAAACTGAGAATGTTTTACTTCGCTCATCCTATTATTGTAACAAAATATTTTCTATATGAATATTTAATTAAACAAAATTAGTAGATCTAGGAATGTAATGAGTTACTTATTACATGTCAAGGGAAGATGTTCCAGTGCTTATGCAAAAATAAAGATTGTATTGTAATATAAGATGACTGTGAAATTGTATGACACTTAGTTTTCCTGAATACTGTTTTTGATCTGTAACCTCCCTTTAAAGCTCTCTGTATCTTGAAGTTTGTGCCCTTGATTGCAGTGCCCTTGGATAGCGTGTTTAAATATATTTTTATTGGAGTTGCTAATGTCACTATATGATTGTATATAAAAGTCAGAAAGCAGGGGGCTGGAGTACTAGCTAAGAGGGAAAAGCATTTGCTGTGCATAAGTTTGACCGGGTTCGATCCACAGCATCTCACATGGTCTCCTGAACCTGACAGGATAATCCCTGAGTGCTGCTGGGTGTGCACCATCCCCCCAAAAAAGTTATAAAGCAACAAACTCTTGACACTTTGGACCAAAGATGCTCAGTTTCAGCAAAGGACTTATTTTTGTGAATTGATTTACTTTATTTTACCTGTAAAAGTTGTGGCTAGTCATATTATTAAACACATTCTGAGTTTCAGTTAAAATTTTTGCAAGCATATGTAAATGATTCAACAGAGGTGTTATAGCACTTACTTTTTGGTTCTGTTTTTGTTGTTCTTTCCTGAGATGTATTCAACAGAATAGACAGCTAACTGGCAGGTATTGATTTAAGATTTTTTTTTTTTTTGGTTTTTGGGTCACACCCGGCAGTGCTCAGGGGTTACTCCTGGCTCCATGCTCAGAAATTGCTCCTGGCAGGCACGGGGGACCATATGGGGCTCTGGGATTCGAACCGATGACCTTTTGCATGAAAGGCAAATGCCTTACCTCCATGCTATCTCCCGGGCCCCATGATTTAAGATTTTTTAAATTTTATTTTGGGGCTCCATGTAGCTCCACCCCGGAATACAGGTAACTGAGACCGGCCCATTTCTAGGCAAGGTCTTGGGAACCGGAGATGACCTGTAACTTTACCTGCAGACCCTACCCATTTCCTGGGAGGGGTCTTGGAAAGGTAGTTAAGGGCTCTGACCCAGAGGAGAGAAGCTCTTTTTGTCTTTGATTCTTGCCAGGTTGGATCTTTGCCAGTTTGAAGGTCAGAAGAAAGATGGCTGAGAGAAGTTAAGATGCAGGGCTAACTAAGAATAGCTGAATGCTTAAATGGTTATGATATAGACCACATATGTGGTGGCTAGGATGAATAAAGCTGTTACTTCCTGAAGCTTGCATGCTAGTGAGATTTCTACCCGCCGCTGTCATGAATCTCCAAACCTGATGGTTAATGGGGGTTGTGGAGCCACATGGTTCAGAGCGTAAAGACAGAGGCCTTCATCCACCATCCAAGCCCATTTTAAGGCCTGATTTACTACAGCTACATGTGATGGTACTTGGGGCTTTTTCCTGGCACTCTGCTCAAGGATCACTCTTGGTGGTATTCAGGAATCATATGAGATTCCAAGAATTGAACCTGAGTTGGCTGCATGGAAGGCAAGCATCTTATTTGCTGTACTATTTATTTCTTTAGCCCAAAGAATTTTTAGAGTTTTTTTCAGGAATCTCTTTAAAAATATTAGCTGCATTAAAATATTTTGTATACTCAATTTCTATAATATGAAAGATAAAATATTGAAAGATCTGGAGTCAGAGCAATAGTACAGCAGGGAGGGTATTTGCCTTGCACACAGCTGACCTTGGCATCTCACATGGTACCCTAAACCTGCCAAGGGTGGTTTCTGAGCACAGAGCCAGGAGTAACCATGAGTGTTGCTGAGTGTGGCCCTAAAACAAAACAAAACAAAACAAAACAGAAAAGATGTATATTTTAGAAGCCTAATCTTATGTGACTAGGCTAAGAAAAAGAAAGGGGAGACCTTTAAAACTTTGTTCTTGGAGGAGCTTGAAGGGTACTTGGAGTTATTAATGAGGAGAAGTTGACACTAGTGATTGCTGCTGGAAACATATGCCTAAAACTCAACTATGAACACTTTGTAAATCACAGTGCTTGAATAGACCATTTATTAAAGAAGCACCCCTTAGAGAATGGTGGTCTAAATATATAATGGAATACTGTTCAACCTCAAGGAAAAATTGAAATCATTCAGTAGTGCATCTGACTAAAATCAAAGAACTTCATGTTGAGTGAAGTGATCCAGAGGCAGATGGATAAATACAGAATCATCACACTCATGCGGCATATGTAGAAAGAAATCAAAGATATAGATAGTATCAATCGATAATTAACCTCAGTATACCTGGGATTGCTAGATTAGTCAAGGAGTGTAGGGAGCCTTGAGGTTGACTAGAAGTAACCAGGAGCCTAAATGAAGGGTCTGGAGCCTCTATGGTTGTGCTAACAGATACCATTATGCACCAAAACTATATCAATAAAAATAATGGGTGGGGGTTGGGAAAGTGGGTTGGACCAGGCAGAGTTGGGATAGTGGGTCACTGGCACTTGGAAGGTGGACAATAGCTTTGTATGTTAATACTATAAATGTAAAAACTATTGTAACCATAGTATATAAGACACAATTTAAATACAATAAAATAAAATAATAAATAAATTAAAACCTGTCCTTTTGGAGCCTAGTAGATAGTATTAAAAATCCTTACTCGGCCCATTTATAGTTTTATGCCTTGAAGAGTTTTAAACCTCCAGATCTAAGTTTTACACATCTATAAAGATGTAATCATAATAGAATTCACCTCATAATATTTTTGGACAGATGAAATAATGCATTTAAACATTTTATATACATGCATTGACTAATTTGTAACTAGACTTCCTGAAATCCTGAAATACCTTTTTGTGTGTGTGTGTGTGAAAAGTTTCAATGATTGTTAAGAGAACATAGAAAAATGTCAGTTGAATGTTGCCAAGCTAAAATAAATTTCAAGTGGTTAATTAATGATGAAGTTAGAACAATTGTTATTAGGCTAATTACTTATTCTTAGCATTTCAGCTATGAAAATTAAAGATCTCTGAGTGCTTCTATCTTATAAAAACAAAAGAAGCATACCAGGCCACCTTTTCAAAGATGACATGATTAGAGCATTGCATCTGAAGCCACAATTTAGTGAATCAGGTGTACTTATTAAAACACAGTAAGTGATGTGTCAGGAGATTTAGAACAAGACTTGAAGACTTAATTTCCTCATTTGAGTTATTTAATCATTATCCTGTTTCTTAACAAAAAATTATATACAAAATCTGTTTGAGCTTACAAGCCTTGGAATATGCAAGTTATAATGTTTTTCATAAGAATAGTCAAAACTGAAATCAGTTAAAAATTAAGAGGTAACATTTTAAATAAATAAATTTGATGAAAAATGGTTCTTATAAATTATATATGGAATTTAAGAATAGAAGTATATTTGATAGAGTACACTATTATTAATGTGTTACATTGGGGTCTGAAAATTACTTCTTGTAGATTCATCTGTTCATTCAACAATTGTACGTTTTTTTATTAATATCTTTATTTTCAAACCTTGATTACAAGTATGATTGTTGTTGGTTTCAGTCATGTAAAGAACAACTCCCTTCACCAGTGTAACATTCCCATCACCAATGTCCCAAATCTCCCTCCCCTCCACCCCACCCCTGCCTAGACAGGCTTTCTACTTCCCTCATTCATTCACATTGTTCTTAGTGTAGTCCTTTTTCTAATTGCACTCACCACTCTTTGTGGTGAGCTTCATGTCCTGAGCTGGACTTTCAGCATTAACTCACAGTAAAACTTCCACTTGAAGGTTGATAAGTGAACCAGAGAGGCACAGTGTAGCGGAACTGAAAGTAGGAATTAGTAGCTTTGGGTGTAATTGGAGAGTTTGATTTCTATTTCTGAAAAGAAGATAGATTTCCAGTGTATTGGTTGTGTGTTAATCTTTGGATATTTTTTTTTCTTCTGAAAGGAATAGTGGTCCATAGAACTTTTGGATACCCCTGTAAAGTGTGATCATGATTTTTATATTTTTTCTACAACATTGAGAAGACAAAAGACAAGAGATGGGGGGCCAGGGGCCAAGTGGTCTCAGGTGCATTGGTGGACATTAAAAGGACAGCAAAGGGACCGGAGAGGTGGCACTAGTGGTAAGGAATTTGCCTTACATGCATTAATCTAGGACAGACCAGGGTTTGATCCCGTGACGTCCGATATGGTCCTCCAAGACAAAAGCGATTTCTGAGCTCATAGCCAGGAGTAACCCCCGAGCGTCACCGTGTGTGGTGCAAAAAGCAATAAATAAATAAATAAATAAATAAATGACAACTAAATACATAAGCCAAAATCAGCAACAATCAAATGAAGAGACCCAACTATAACAATCTTTTTTTTGTTTGTTTGTTTGGTTTTTCGGTCCACACCCATTTGATGTTCAGAGGTTAAACCTGGCTAAGTGCTCATAAATCGCCCCTGGCTTAGCTAAGGGGACTAGGGGATCAAACCACGATCCTTCCTTGGCCAGCGCTTGCAAGGCAGACACCTTACCTCTAGAGCCACCTTGTCGGCCCCAAACTATAACAATCTAACCTTGAAAACAGACCTCTTACACTGGCAGGGTGAAGAATGGAGGTTTGGGGGGCCCGGGAGATAGCATGGAGGTAAGGCGTTTGCCTTTCATGCAAAAGGTCATCGGTTCGAATCCCAGAGCCCCATATGGTCCCCCGTGCCTGCCAGGAGCAATTTCTGAGCATGGAGCCAGGAGTAACCCCTGAGCACTGCCGGGTGTGACCCAAAAAAAAAAGAATGGAGGTTTGGGATACGTGGTGGGAATTTTGGTGAAGAAAGGTCAACACTGGTGGTGAGGTGGCCCTAATTCACTGTCACTGTATGCATGAAATCCAACTGTGAAGGACTTGGAATTCACAGTGGTTTCAATAGAAATTATTAAAAAAAAAACCCAACAACAACGGGGCATTGTTGGTGGGAATGTTGCACTGGTGAAGGGGGCATATTCTGTTTATGATTGAAAACCAACTATGAACATGCTTGTAATCATGGTGCTTAAAGAAAGATTTATATATATATAAAAATAATTAGCACTAAAAATAAACCAAAAAACAAACGCGATCATGATTCTTAGAATCTACTGGGAGAGATGATTATTCTGTACTGTGATGATTGCTATCTATGAATAAAGAATAGGATGCTACATATAGGAACAATACAGAAGAGAATTCACTCTGAATTGTTAAGAAAACCATAGGGACGGGCAAAAGGGATAGTTTAATAGCTTGAAGCATGTATTTTGCATTCAGGTGACCTTGATTTAATCAATCTGGCACCTTTTATTATTCTTAATACCACCTGGACTAAGCCAGGACTCTATACTGGAGAGGGAGAGGGAGAGGAGATTGTTCAGTTCTGCATGACGTAGAATTTACCTTGATCTGACACATAAATGTCAGTGGAAATGGGGAGGAAGAATAGTTTTAAGCAAAGATAACTGCTGCTTGCTAAGCCAAAGGCTTTAGGTTTGGGAAAGTGGGAGTAAGTAGTTCCACACATGGCTGGATTGTTTATACTCTTCAGAAGATTATATATACTCCAAGACAGCAGGAACTCTAATCTAAAGAGTCTTATAAGCCTTGTTAAACATTTTGTAGTTTATCCTAGGGGAATTAGTGACCAGTTGTAGGAATGATATGAACTCTAGAAAACTGAAGTGTAGTGAATCTAGAGAACTGAAGATACATGGAGGGGCTTTTGAGAGATACTAGAAAGCAGAATCACCTGATTCTGTGATTACCTTGGAAGATTAGAGGAAAACAGAGTTCACCTCTTACTTTTTGCCTTCTCTTTTCCCAGACCATCGATTTTTTGGTTCAATACGGGCAGAATTATAGCATGTAATAGCTACTAACAGAAGGTTTAATAAGAATGAAGAAAATTTAAGTTGGGATTTTATAGTTTAAAAGGATGCTAATGGGAGAAGATTCAACAATTTGAGAAAGAGCATTTAGTATAAAAGGAAGTATATTGACTAGAGTTATTTTGATAAATTTCTGTATAGACAATACTTACTACAGCTAAAATCTTTAAACGGGGGCCCAGTGGATAGCATGGAGGTAAGGTGTTTGCCTTTCATGCAAAAGGTCATCAGTTCGAATCCCGGTGCTCCATATGGTCACCCATGCCTGCCAGGAGCAATTTCTGAGCATGGAGCCAGGAGTAACCCCTGAGCACTGCCGGGTGTGACCCAAAAACCAAAAAAAAAAAAAAAAAAAAAAAAAATCTTTAGACTGTATTATAAAAGCAGAAGGAATATCCCAAACTTAAAGTGATCAATTCTTCTAATTTCTAAATAACTATTTTTTTTTAAATTCAGTGTAATTGATTTAAAGTACTACTGGTTTTCAGAGAAAAAAATTTTTGTTAAATTTGTATGTTATCTTCTTTAATAAGACCAAATTTTATCTTTACTGATGTCCTTGTTAGTGTACACAGTGCATTTTATAATGTTAATGCAAAATGTATTTGATGGATAGCATTGTTTTATAGTGTTTACAGAACTCATGCATATGCAGATTTTAGATTTTTTTAAAAAAAAAAAAGCCAAATCACACCCCAGTTCTTACATTTGCCAAAACGTGGTAGTAATAAGAATTTAATTCTTCATACACTTCAAATGGAGCATATTGTTTTCATTTTAATGATATTATTATACAATATTATTTCTTCTATTAGATGTGTTGATCTCTTTGAATTTGTCATTAGAATAAGCTTTAAGAAACTTAGTTCTCCACTTTTATAAAAAGGAAAAGAAATAGAATAGAAAAAATTTCCTGTGGAAAAGAGAATCTAAGAATATTGTCATTGGAGCCATTTCTTGAAATGAATATAATTAAAAAAAACATTCTTTTGTTTCAGTCACTCCCGACAGTGCTCAGGAGTTACTCCTAGCTCTTCCCTCAGAAATCACTCCTGGCAGGCTCAGGGGACCAGATGGGATGCCAGGATTCAAACCACCATCTTTCTGCATGAAAGGCAAATGCCTACCTCCATGCTAAATCTCGGGCCCACAGTTAAAATTTTCTTATCTTGCTTTCACTTCCTGTAAAATCCCAAGGATATTTTTTTGGTTAGAGCAATGTTACTAGCTTATTTCTTGTAGATTTTTAAGTTCTCTTGTCTTTTATACTAGTCATTGTCTTTCATTTGCTCTCTAATATCACCAAGAATGTACAATCAATCCAAAAAGTGTTGTACTATGAGTGTTCTGGTGTGAAGTTAAAACCTCTCCAGTGAGTGCAGGGAGAAAAGGAGAAAAGAAAAAGGAGTAAAATTTGTGGTTTGTAGGAGTAATGAACAGCTGCTGATAGGGCTAGAATATAAAAGGAACACTTGTTAACTTGGTAGAACGAAACTAAGTTCTCTGAGTTGGAAATATTGGCAGAGAGTGTACTTCTCTTAGCGTTTTGTAGTGAAGCAAAAGTAAAAATTTATTTATTTTGTTTGATTTTTGGTCATACCCAGCAATGCTCAGTGGTTACTTTTGACTCTTCATGCAGGAATTACTCTTGGCAGTGTTCAATGGATCATATGGTATGCTGGGGATGAAGTCTGGCTTGGCTGCATGCAAAGCAAATAAATGCCTTAACTGCTGTACTATTATGTATTATTGCTCTTCCCCTAAAATTCATTTCTTCATTTTGATTTAGGCAGTACGTAGACAACAATATCATAAGGAATGGGATCAAGGTAGCATTTAAGAAATATCAGCATACATTTTCTTTTTATTTATTTATTACGAAGATTTATTACAAAGTTTATTACAAAGAATCTGGAGCTACCTAGGAAATTATTGGATATGCAAATATGATCTGCAAATATATATGTATATATTTGTCTATTCCATTGGAACTGTTGAAAAAGATCTCTCCTTTTCTGTAGAATAGTTAGTTTGACTCTCATTGTTTGGCTTCTTTTTTTTTTTGTTTTTGTTTTTGTTCTTGGTCTTTGGGCCACACCCAGTGACACTCAGGGTTTACTCCTGGCTATGCGCTCAGAAGTCACTCCTGGCTTAGGGGACCATATGGAAAACCGGGGGATCAAACTGTGGTCCGTCCTCGGCTAGCGCAGGCAAGGCAGGAACCTTACCTCCAGCACCACCGCCTGGCTGTTTGGCTTCTTTTGCTGTCATAGATAGCCCTTAGTTCACAAAACAACCATTTGGTTACTTTTTTTATTTTTAGTTTGGGACTCATACCTGAGAGGCTTACTCCTGGTTCTGTGCTCAGGGTTCTCGACTTCTTGTGCTTAGGAGACCATTTGTGTGGTGTTTGGGATCAAAGAAACCTGAGTTTCCTGCATGCAAAACAAGGTTTTAACCTCTTCACTTTCCCTCTGGCCCCTCTGTACAATATTTTGTGAATATGTAGTGCAGATATCTTTTAATCTATGATACATTTTTCCATAAAAATGGTAACTTTAGTGACTTTATAAAAATGAATATTAATCACTAGTCACTATGCATTTTCTATTCATATGATTATTTTTTGGTATGTTGAAATTACTAGTCCTTTTTCAAGATCTTTTTTTTTTTTTGGTTTTTTTGTCACACCCGGCAGTGCTCAGGGGTTACTCCTGGCTCCATGCTCAGAAATTGCTCCTGGCAGGCACGGGGGACCATATGGGGCACCGGGATTCGAACCGATGACCTTTTGCATGAAAGGCAAACGCCCTACCTGCATGCTATCTCCCGGGCCCCTCAAGATCTTTTTTTAATCAATATTTTCTTTAATCCAAAGGTTTGAGTTATTAATTTAAATATTATAAACATGCTTCTGAGAAACAACTACAATATCCATTTGAAAATAATTGATTGTTACAGAAAACAAAATTAGACTAAAAATGCTGAGAGAGATTGAAAGGATATGACAAGCAAAACTACTTATTTAAAGAAAGTTTATAGCTAGAATATATATCATTAGAAGGTACAATAGTAACTCAAAGCACATTTTTTTTTAAAGTATGACAGGCGGTAAGGCATTTGCCTTGCTCATGGTTGATCCAGGACAGACTTGGGTTTTATCCCCCGCGTCCCATATGGTCCTTCAGCCAGGAGTGATTTCTGAGCGTATAGCCAGGAGAAACCTCTCAGTGTCACCGGGTGTGACCTAAAAACAAAAATAAAACAAAATATCATCCAGGATGCAGCAGAAATCTTCCATACACCACAAAAGCACCAAGGGGGAGAGTAAATGAACCTGAAAGGAGTCTATAGTCAATTCCATGACAATATATGGCATGGGTGGAGAAACCCTGTATTGCTTAGGCAAAAGAAATTCCTTTTCGAATGACCCCAATATTTACTGTGCATCTGCAAGAGGGGAAAAAAATAAGCACAAAACAATCTTTTATTATTATTATTATTTACTTATCTATTTTTTGTTGACCTCATTATTGTGGTTTGTCTATTGAAGTGGATGTCTCCATTTATACTTATTTTCTTCTTTTCTTATGTGTTCTGCCACATTTTTTATCTCAATACCATGGCCTTTATACGGTGCTAACCCCCCTCCCCCCCTTTTTTGGAATGTTCACTGGATATTTTATTTGACAGTTCTTTATCTACTGTTGTGCTGTGTCACCTTTTTCCTCTCTGTCTCTCAAACCAAAGATCAAAGCCTCTGGAAGGACTCCGCCCATTTCCGGAGTATTTGATTCCCCCCTTTTTTTCCTTTCTTTTTCTTTTTTTCTATCCAGGTTATTACTTTTCTCTTTTGCAAACAAAACCACATAACTTGATCTAACTAGTTCCGCCTCGCAATTATGGGGGGAATAAGAAGGGTACCAAGACCAAACAGGTGTAAGTCCACTAAGTAGTAAGCTAGGCACAGAGGGGACCACTTACTCTAGAAGCCCCAGGGGTTAGGGAAGAGGATGTGGGAAGTAGGACAGGAAGGAGGTTAAGGGAGGACAATTTGGTGATGGGAATTCCCCTGATTTTATGCTAATATGTACCTTAAATATGATTGTAAACAATATGTAAGCCAATATGATTAAAATAAAAATTATATTAAAAAATAAAGCAAAATAAAAAATTTTCAAAATTTTAATAGAGTACTTGTCTCTTAAAGATAATTTAAATAGTAACCACCGCTACTCCTGTGTGCTTGTAGAACCTGCTATTATTTAATAATGTGTCACTATTGAAGTGAGATAAATCTAAACCTGAATTATGGCTTTATCTCTTTGAGAATTCTGCAACTCTTGGAAACTCTTGGAACTGAGTTAGTAATATCTTCAATGCAGCCTGCTCAGGTTTCATCCTGCATCCCTTCAGGAGTGAGTCTTGAGTACTGCTAGGTATGATCCAAACCGCCCCCCCCTCCCCAAATATTGTAACTTTTTTTTTAGAATGGAAATATTTGCTTAGGGATGAAATTAGGGTTAAGTTATATACCTACCATCATCACAGAGTGAGTATGGAACAGATGGTAGCTATTATTATCACTGAATCAATTTATAATTAAATACCCAGTATTTTTCTCTCCTATTTTCACTACTGCTATCATAAAGTGGCCATTTAGTAGGTACTAGTTATTCTTAAGATTGAATTGACCTGAGGGAGAAACATTTGTGGCTTTGTGTCATATAAGAGTAAGAATATTTTTGTGTGTTGCATGATTTATTCTCTCTCTCTCTCTCTCTCTCTCTCTCTCTTTTTAAATATATAGCTCTTTATTTAAGCAACATGATTGCAAGCTTGCTTGTAGTTGGGTTTCAGTCATAAACAGAATACCTCCCCCTATCTTCCCCTTCACCAGTACTGTCTTCCAGTAGAAAGACTGTAGGGTACTTGGCTGTTTTTATTCATTTTTAGCCAGGAACAAGAAACTCACAGATTTTAGCATATCCCATTTAGGAAAAACTGCATTAACTCCTGAATGTTAGTAAGAAAAAATGCTAAATGGTACTTGCAGTTGACTGCATAAGCACTAACAATTGGTTCTTATTTTTCTCAAATTTCTTCTGTATCTGATTACAGTATCTCTTGATGACTATAAGTAAATATTGGCAAAATAATTATTTCATCATTTTAGAGTTTGGTTTTCAATAATGTGTTAATTGATAGTTTTATCAAAAGTAATTTAGCTCTTTAGTACTAAATTATTGCAGTACTTTTGTTATTTTTTTTCTTTCCTTAAGTAGTAGTTCCTCATAATCTATTCTGAGTTAAAGGGAGGATGTATTAAGATAAAAACCTTTGTTTGAAAAGTGAAAAAGTTACCCAGGCAACCTGTATATGGTAACAGTGTGCTGATTAATCATCTCTAACATTAATCACTGTCTTCAGTTATCACAGGAAGATGACTGCTGAACATTCTACACTATTATCATTCCATCACTTTTCTACAGATCAGTTTAATAAAAAGGATTAATTGTACACAGCCATGAAGATTATAACACCAAACCTAAATAAAGAGGTAGAGCTTTAATAATATAGAAAATCATAAATTTTCCTTTCACATCCCTTCAGTACTTGATTTATTGATTTGATGAATCCCTGTTTTACAATGAATATACTTCACAAAGATATATCATAAATAAAAAGACTCTCTACAGTTTATAGCTTAACCGGTTTCTTTCATTTGTATAGGTGGAATGGGAAAAAAAAGCCAAGTCATGGTGTTTTACATTTGTAGGTAAATAAATTAGCTCAATATATTCTTGTCAAAATTTTGAAACATTAAATTCATCAGATTATTATTTAGTTATACTCATATATAACTATGATGTATGACTTTGTTTTACACTATAACATCTTTGAAAACTTGAATATTTGTGACTTTTTTTTGCCTCCCGAATAGAAATAACACTTTTGTTTTTTACTTCTGTTATTCTCCAGATAACAGAAATAAACTTATTTGATATTTTATTTTCTTAAAAGCAAACTTTTGCAATTTTCCTGCCACCCAAATAACTCCTTGTTTAAATTATAATTTTGAAAAACCTTAATAGAGATTTTAATTTTGGGTACAGATATTTATATTATTCCTTCAAGGATGCTGATATACAGGACATAGGTACAGTTTTTATGCTGCAGATATTTGGATGTATTGAATCTCTCTTAAAGAGCATACCACTGTTAAATTTATTTTTTAATTAAAATTTTATTTATAAAAATCCATTTTAATTATTGAACTAGTGTCCAATAACTTATTCTTTATTGTAACATTTTAGATGTGATTTATTTTTACTAAACTTATTGTCTACCAGTGATATAGGATAACTTCATTTAATTAGGAATTGGAATTAGAATATTTTATTTTTCTACAATAGGAAAATAAGGAAGTTTTGAAAATTAAATTGCATGTCTTATTTTTTTCCCCTAAGAATTAAAACCTGTTACATTCCTCAATGTAAAAGAACAATGCAGTCAGTGATCAGTATTGTGGAACTGTACTGCAGATACTTCTTTTGGAGACCAGCTTGTTTCTGGATGAAAAACCTAGTAAAAAAGTTAGATGGATGCTATCTATTTTTAAGCTAGTCCAATTATATAGTTCTTTTTATAAGTAATTGATTAGGTCTGACTATTAAACCATTTAATTTGGCATATACATTGTGCATGATAAAAGGAATCCTAAATCATCTTCAAGAAGTTCCACAAAAAGCATTTTGATTGTCTTGAAACTTGCAAGAAGCATGCTCCAAACACATTTGCTTTGCCTAGGTTTTTGCCCATCAGGTTGAAGAAATGCTAATCTTGTTGCATTCAGCAGCTGGGTTTTTGCAATATTCTTTTCCTTCTCCCAGGGGTTAATTAGCCTTCTTTCAAAATGTGGCCTATTTAGCTGTAGATTCAAATGATTCAGTCTAGAGCTGGCTGTACAAAGCAGAACCATTAACAGGCGGGTGTGTCCAACTGCTTAATTAGCCAGAATAAAAAGGTCCTTTGTCAAACAAGCATCTGTTGCTCTTGACACACCTGACAGCCACATTAGGCAAGGATGACTAGACTGAAATTGTGCTTGTCTTTCCTGCAAGAATATACAACTCATTTACGTATGAGCTGCATCATGGACAAACTACAGGGGCTTATTTAGCTTATCAAAATGGATTAATGTGACTGCATTTGTGGCTGATAAACAAATATTACTTGAAAAGGATTCTGTGAAGGAATTAAACTAACCAAATTACTCTGAAACATAAACAAAGCACCAGAAACCACTGCTGTGTGAAAGAGAACACCTCAAATATATACACAAACCTTTATGCTAGGTTAAAAACAAAGCTAACAAATGAGGCATGCAAAGAAAATAACCTCATATATGATCTTTGCTTTGGAAAATGTTGGAAAACGACCAGATTACTCTGACTGTATCGTGGTTTTAAAAAATTTGTTTAGTAAAATTTGGCAGGAGATTTATACTCTTCAAACTTGCTATTTTTGCATTCTCAAACGTTTTCTAATTGAGCTCTCAAATCAGGTCTTTAGAATCAATCAGTTAATACATTTCTGAACAAAAAAACTTAGTCTAAATAAGCCATTGAGTAAGGGATGGTTTCTCATTTTGATATTTTTGGAGGGAGGTTGCCCATTAATGAATGGTTAACATGATAAAGGTTAATATCATAGGTTGAGAATTCCAAAGAATGCTATTGAGATTGTAACTAGCTTTCATGAAGATGCTCTTTTAATATGTTGCTTGTGGAAGCATTATGATTGAGACAAGCCTATGTGTGAGTTTACTATTCTTTACCATATTAGTTAATGTAGCTTTTAGTGAATTATTTTATGTATTCGTTTTTTTCACTTGTTTAATGGAAATATCTACTTCTATTTGGGAGTTTTCTGAAGATTAAAAAAAGAGACATGTTTCAGGTACTCATGTTTCCTAGCACCTGAAAAAGGACTTGTTCAATAAGACACCTAAATTGTGGCTATAATTTTTGTGGGGTAGGCTTTGATTCTCTCAAGGTGTGTATGACCTTGGCAAAAAGACACGTTTTTCAAAGTTAAGGGCAGTAAGTCAGAATGAGTTTGTGCTTATTGAGGAAAAATGGAAACAAACATATAGACTGATTTCTCCTTGTTAGGCATGACTTGGGAAGCCAGGTGACTGCATAGTGACAGTAAGTTTGGCATAATCAGAAGATGTTCTGTGACAGCTAATAGTTATCCTGTATTTTATGTGCTAATTTTCATGTGGCAAGAACAGAACTAGAGTTGGATATAAAGTTAGCTTCGACCCTCCAGGTCATTATTATTTTTGTCCATTTTATTTCATTCTTACTGTGTATTCTGTGTCAATGAACAATTGAATCTGTTAAATAGTTCAGACTTTTGCCTTTCTCATTCAGAAAGTTCACATCTTTCTGTTTATTTTTAATCCCTTTAGTTTTTTATAAGCATCACCCTTTTAAAAAAAACAACCTTTATTTAAGTACCATTGTTTCAAGCATGTTTGTAGTAGAGTTTAAGTCATAAAAAAAGTACACTCCCTTTAACAGTACAACTTTCTTGCCATCAGTGCCCTTCTTCTTCCTTCTTCCTCATCCTTTCCCTTCCTTTCCCTGTCTTCAAGACTGGAATTCTATTTCTCTTACTCACTACTACTGTCATGATAGTTGTCAGCGTAGTTATTTCTCTTAATTGTGCTCACCACTCTTCATATCTTGGACCAGTCTTTGCAGCTCTCATCTCTATGGTATTTTTACCATATTGTTTTATTTTTCTTAAATTTCACAGATGAGTAAGACTATTCTGTGTGTGTCTCTCTCCCTCTAACTTCTTTTCCTCAGCATAATAGTTTCCATGTTCATCATCTATAGGAAAAATTCGTGAATTCATCATTCCTGCCTGCATAGTATTCCATTGTTTATATGTACCACCGGTTCTTTAGCCACTCATCCGTTGTTGGGCACCCAAGTTGTTTCCGTATTTTGGCTATTGTAAATAGAGCTGCAATGAACATAGGTGTGCAGAGGGCATTCTTTTATTGTGTTTTTGTGTGCCTAGGGTATATTCCTAGGAGTGATATTGCTGGATGATATGGTATCTCAATTTTCAGTATTTAGAAGAATCTCTTCAATGAGTGGTTTTGGACAGTATCACCTGCTAAGAAAATCAAAATAATAAAATAGTACATTTTAATGTATTTATTTTAGTGTAAAAATTTTAGTGTTATGCTCAAACCCTTTCCCTGCTGTTTCACCTTGGTAAAGTAACATCACTGAGCCTTAGTGGAGTCATTTATCAAAACGTAACTAATTATCCCAGTTTTCTAGTTATACAATTCTATTATTAAAATGACCAAACTTGTATATTATCTGCATAAGTGAGTCCATAAGTAATGTTATTAAATAAATTTAATAAATATTTATAAATAAATGTTATTAGCATTATCTAAAACTCAAAAAAGGATGTGCCATTTCAATCTAGATTTATAGGACTAATTTTCCATTTACTCCTCAAAAATATCATGTACCTAAGTGCCTACAGAGATCAAGCAAGTAAATACACAGTTATTTCAGTTGCTTATTTATAAAAGTATAATATGGCCTTGCCTTTTATAATGATCTTTTTCAAAGGAATCTGCAATTTTTTTTCTTTTGACGTACAACTGGCTGAGCTCAGGACTCATTCCTGGCTTTGTGCCAAGAAATACTTCTAATGATCTCAGTGGACTATATGGGGTGTCGGATTGAATCTTCAAGGCAAGTGTCCTGTATACTCTGGCCTCTGTATCTGCAAAATTTTTTTGTTTGTTTTGGTGCCATACCCAGGCTACTCCTGGGTCTCTGTGCTCAGAAATCACTTCTGGCAGGCTCAGAGGACCATATGGGATGCAGGGGATCAAACCCATGTTGGCCATGTGCAAGGCAAATAAATAACTTACGTGCTGTGCTCTGGCCCCTAAATTCTTAATAAAACATTATCTAATTATTTAGTATTAGCAATTAAGAATTTTAAATTCTAGTCTCATTGGAAATCAAGTGGTAGCTTAAAATAGTCCATAGGTGACCAATTTCCAGATCTCCACCTTTTAATTTCTTTAGAAAGACCCTCATCAAGTTTTTTTCTAATGATTGTTAGGAAACACTTTATTAATTCATTTCTTTTTTTTGTATGGGTGTCAGAGAGATAGTATAGTGGGTAGGGCATTTGCTTTGTACTTGCCTAAACTGGCTTTGATCTTCAGCACATTGTTTTGTTATATTCCAAACCCCTACAGGAGTGATACCCGAGAGAACCAGGGGTAATTCCTGAACACTTCTGGAGTGGTTTTCTGACCCCCCATCAAAAACAATATAAAACAAAACATTCATTTTGTTTATTAAAGAAAAATACATTTTTTTTACACTTTTTGCGTATCTTTGATATACAGCAATAGATGGCAACATATCAGTTAGTTATCAGATGTCAATAAAAGGATGTGGAGAATGGTCTGTGTCTGCAATACTTAATTCTCTTAATTTCATGAGAGTGTCTTGCTAAGTTCTTAGCTTACACTGGGAAACTGAAAGAAGTTTTAGTTTAAATTCTTTCTAAGAAATTTGTTCACTCTTGATTGAGCAACTTAAATGAGAAACTACTCCTCTATTATTCATCTCAAACTAAATAGCAAAGGCCAGCAGTTAAATTGGAGGTGAATAGTAAGGTATCCTCATTGATGAAGATACTGGTTTGTTTCTATTAAGGCATTACTTCATTCTCACTAACATCCGCTTATAATGGTATATATGATACTAATCATCTATAGCTATATAAATAAATCATAGGACTGGTTTTATCTTTGGTGTGTTTAGGGTATTTTGACTTTTGAGAAATAAAATGGAGAAGTATAGTAATGCATGCATATCATTCACAAAATTTAATAACTTTTGATCTTCCACCAAGCATAATGAGACATGAGTTTTATATGATGAACACTGATGTTCTCAAATATTTTTAGACATACCTGTGATCTTAGTGATAATTCAAATTGGTGCATATGTGTAGTGTCTGGGTATTAGAGACTAGTTTTTTGTTTTTGTTTTTTGGTCATAGTATTCTTTTTAATGAGCCACAAATAGGAAACTTTTTGGGGCAATGGGATTTTGAACTACACCTGGCTATACTCAGGGCTTACTTCTGGATCTCCATGTAGGAATCACTCCTGGCAGTCTTGGAGGACCAAAAGGATGCTGCTGATTGAACCTGGGTCAGCCATGTTCAAGGCAAATGGCCTACCCACTGTACTAGTGCTCTAGCCCCATATTAGGGGACTTTTATATTATAGAAATGTGAACTTTTCACTTTAGAGATTTGGAATAACTGGCAGCTATAAATGAGTCTTTTTTAAAATTAATATATTTTATTTAAACACCTTGATTACATACATAATTGTGTTTGGGTTTCAGTCATGGAAAGAACACCACCCATCACCAGTGCAACATTCCCATCACCATTGTCTCAAATCTCCCTCCTCCCCTAAATGAGTCTTTTCTACAAATCCATCATTTCCTGGAGACAAACATTGATTGAGCCAATAATGACTGTTAGTGACAGTCATCAAAATTTTATTTTATTTTGAAGAACCTACTTTTCTTCAAAAAATTTGAGTGGTGTTGGATAGCATCACCTATTAAAATCAAAATAATAGGGGGCCGGGCGGTGGCGCTGGAGGTAAGGTGCCTGCCTTGCCTGTGCTAGCCTTGGACGGACTGCGGTTCGATCCCCCGGCTCCCATATGGTCCCTCAAGCCAGGAGCGACTTCTGAGTGCATAGCCAGGAGTAACCCCTGAGCGTCATTGGTTGTGGCCCAAACCCCCCCCCCCAAAAAAAAAAACATAAAACAATACATTTTAATGTATTTATTTTAGGGTAAATACAGTTATTGCTGTGTTTTTGTATGTGCTAAGGCTTATTCCATTGCTTTAGGATTTCGACTAAGAAAATAATAATAATCAGTAATGTCAATATCAGGATCTAGGGAAAAATAAAGTAGATTCATTGTGAAAAAGATGGGTCCCATGTCTTCTTCTCTGCTTGAGCAAACCTTTTAAAGTCTAGGCTTTAGTTTCCTCATTTGTAAAACGAGAAGAGTAAATTAGATGTCTTCACTGATCCATTTCTCAAGTTGAATGAGATTATAGAAAAGGTTTTGGGGGGAAAATGAAAGAGGTCATGCTGTGACAAAAGATTCTAAGAGGGGTTAATTTTTTACTTGAAAGAATTGAATACTCTTCAGAATTTTCTCAGGGAAAATTAATATTCACCATACTTCCACAATTTTAAACCATGCAGTAAAGTTTTTTTTTTCAATTAAATATTATTCCTCTTTCCCTGGAAGAGAAAAAAAAATTCTATGGCCTACTTAGAAGCAAAGAAATTATATATTGCGTTGACTGTATCAGTAGCACAAGTATGTCAGGGGTTTGGAGTTCTGAATCTTGTTGAAGTACACACTGCAAAATTTGATCCTTTGTTGATAGAAGAAAACTAATATGCCATGTTAAATTGTGAATAAAATAAATAAGATTTCATATCTTTGTTAAATGTCATAGAATATTGGTCTTTGGCTATATTTTGATAATAGTGTAATATTTTGATATCAAATTGGAAGAGAAAAATAAATCAACCTGACCCTTTGAGCACATATCATCTAGCTTTTAGATACACATTTTTTTTTAATGTTACTGAATAGTAAGAAAGTTGGAAAGGACCATGGAAATATTTTTTTTCCAAATTATACACAGTGGTATTCTGTGGTGAAAAGGTATCTAGAAAACATTGACAGTTGTATCCTGTTAGGATTGTGCCCTGAGAACTGAGTATTTTGACGTAATTTTGACTAGAGTTGTAATTTACAACCAATGAGTCCTAAGAAAGGTCATTTTCAATCAGGTTCAACCTTTTCAGCTACAATATTAGAATTCATAGGGCCATGGAGATCAGGAGCTAGTTCAAAGGATACTTTCATATATGCTTTACGTGCCATAGACCTGAGTTTAGTTATAGGTGTCCTGGATCCCTAAAATAGGAAAGAGTATACATTTCTAGTGATACTGATATAAGGAATTATTGCTTAGTAATGTTTCAGTAATTTTTTAAAAACATGCATGAACTGTCATGTTAATTCACTTGATTAAAAGATGATCTTCTGGGGCTGGGCGGTGGCGCTGGAGGTAAGATGCCTGCACTAACCTAGGACGCACCGCGGTTCGATCCCCCAGTTCCCCATATGGTCCCCCGTGCCTGCCAGGAGCGACTTCTGAGCGAATAGCCAGGAGTAACCCCTGAGCATCACCGGGTGAGGCCCAAAAATCAAAAAAAAAAAAAAAAAAGGTAATCTTCTAGTTCAAACTGTATATATGGGACCGGAGGAATAGCATAGCACCAGGGTGTTTGCCTTGCATGTAGCTAACCCTGAACGGGCCTGGGTTTGATCCCTAGTATCCCATCTAACCCTGTCAGGAGTGATTTCTGAGTGCAGAGTCAGGAGTCAGGACTAACCCCTGAGCACTGCTGGGTCTGGCCCCAAAATGTGTATGTGAATTAAGAACAAAAAATGCAGATAGTCATATAAGGAAAAGCACTTAAAACTTAATTTATATTTTAATATATTTCAGAGACCATCATGCAGACATCAGAGACTGGGTCGGACACAGGTTCGACAGTGACCTTACAGACATCTGTGGCTAGTCAAGCAGCAGTGCCTACCCAGGTGGTCCAGCAAGTACCAGTACAACAACAGGTAAGAAATTGCTTCTCTAAGGAAAGATGATATGACTTCTATTCTGCTATTCTATTCTGCCCTTTTTTTTTTTTTTTTTTTTTTAGTTTTTGGGCCACACTCAATGGCGCTCAGGGGGTTACTCTTGACAGGGCACTCAGAAATTGCTCCTGGCTAGGGGGACCTTATGGACACTAGGGATTGAACCACTGTCCTTCCTGGGCAGCCACATGCTAGGCAAATGCCCTAACCGCTGTGCTATTGCACCAACCCCTCTGCTAAATTTTTGACATAACTGTCCGAGATTATATGGTGATGATTATTTTTTGGATCATTGAGTTGATACTGAGACATGTTTAGTTTATTTATTTATTTATTTATTTATTTTTAATTCAGCATTTCTTACACATTTCATTGACATGCTAGGGTTTTCTTGGCTAGGCTCTAGAAATATATGAATAGTTAAGAATAGTATTTATTTACTTTGTTTGTTTGTTTGTTTTGGATCACACCTGGCACTGACTCCTGGCTTGCTCAGAAATCGCTCCTGGCAGGCTCAGGGGACCATATGGGATGCCAGGATTCGAACCGTTGACCTTCTGCATGCAAGGCAAACACTTTGCCTCCATGCTATCTCTCTGGCCCTGAGTATTTATTTCTGACCAGACCATCCTAAGTAGGTTTTTACCAACTCCCATCATTCCATGTTTTTATCACTACTTTATATTTTCTATATATTGAAATGCAAGCAATATTTTCAAATATGCTACTGGTAGTGCTTAATTTTTATGGTTCATGGTAGTTCTTACTGAAAGAAAATAATGTTTATGGGTAGAAATTTTTACCTTTGTAACTTTATAAAAGTACCTTGTAATCATTTTAGTTAATTAATATATATTATATTATATTATTATATATTATTAAATTTTATATTATATTATATTATATTATATTATATTATATTATATTATATTATATTGTATTGTATAATATTCAGTTATAAACAAGTTATCTTAAAAGTTTGGAGATCTAACTCATACTTGTTTGAAAAATTTTTGTTTTGTTTTGTTTTGGGTCACATCCGGCAGCACTCAGTGGTTACTCCTGGCTCTATGCTCAGAAATTGCCCCTGGCAAGCACAGGGGACCATATGGGATGCCAGGATTCGAATCACCATCCTTCTGCATGAAAGGCAAACGCCTTATCTCCATGCTATCTCTCCCGCTCCCTTCTTTGAAATTTGACAACAAAATTTCACCATATATTTACTACAGGGCTTATTCATAAAACAACTGGCTTGTTTTGGGAAAATCCTGACAAAATTATGCTATTCATTCTAATTAGAGATCTACATGTGGCTTGTGAATACATTGGTCTATAAATTTTTTTTTGGATGACAAGAAATTAGTGAGAAGGATCATGTTGTAAGATTTGCCTATAATATCTTATCAAGGAGAATCTGTACTAAATATTTTTGGAAATTATAAATACATAGTTAAGGAAGTATAAATTCAAAAGAAAGAAGTAGAATGACCTGATTGTGTTCTAGAAGTAGAGAAGGATTTTTTACTCTCTAAATAAAAATATCTGAGGTTTGCTTCATACTTTTTTTTGGAACTCTGTGGACTCTAAAACACACACACGCATGCGCGCGCACACACACATACACACACACACACACACACACTCTCTCTCTCTCTCTCTCTCTCTGTGGACTCTAAACACTCTCACTCTAACACATACACACACTCTGTGGACTCTAACACACACACACACACACACACACAAACTTCTATCCACATACTTATGGTTTATTTGGTTAATATATTTAGTTATGATTTCAAGTTTTTAGATCCTACTTACTTTTTTAAAGTGTGTGGGATTGTTGTGGGACCATACCAGTGGAACTCAGAGCTTTTGTCTGAGGGAATCGTATATACTGTGAGGTATTTTTTTTAACCTAAAAATGTTTAAAATGATTTATTTACCCATTTTCTGAAATTTCTTGATGACTTACCTTGATTGCACTTATTTCTTAATTTGTGCTGAACTGAGAGCCTTTCAGTCTGAAAGTTCATAATCTTCACTTCAGTTTTTTAGTTTTTTTGATTGTTCTTTTCACTTTTTGACTTTGTTCTGAAGTACAATCTATGTGTATTGATTATACTTTTTATGTCCCAAGAATTCTGAACAATGATTTGCATATTTCTTTTTACTTCCTGATTTTATTACTGATTGTATTGAATTCCCGAGTGTATCTTTCTAAACATATTCCATATAGTTTAAGGTTATTGAAGGTTTCTTATCTTTGGATGTGCTCTTTTAGGCTGCTTCGTGCTTTTTTTTCCTCTTTAATTTTAGAACATGTTTTCAGATATTCAAGCATTTGTCTTTATTTTGAAATATGGGATATCAGGGGTGTTATTAAATAGTTGAGCATAGTCATGCATGTGTATGAGGCTTTAAATTATGTATAGAGGCCCTATTGACCTGGAACAGTACCTGTGATCCCTACCACACTTACCAAAGAGAAATAATGTTTTTAAACTATCAATTAAAAAAACAGATCATAATGTCTGAGTGAGACTTATTCACATTGATATGGGTGATATAATTAGTCTTTTAAATTGAGCATACTCTGGTATGCAGTATTGCATTATTTTTCATGGGCCGATAATTTTTTAGAAACATTTAAAATATTTCAGTATTTTAAACGTTTTTGGGGGTCATTTGCCTTGCATGCAGAAGGACAGTGGTTTGAATCCTGACATTCCATACCGTCCCCGAGCCTGCCAGAAGCAATTTCTGAGTGTAGTGTCAAGAGTATAACCTCTGAGCGCTGCCGGGTGTGGCCCAAAAACCAAAACCAAAACCAAAAACAAAAATAACTTTAGGTACTGGAATTTACATCATTGTTATTTATAGTTAAGTTTGCTTTACTCCACAAGTTTCTCAGGGACTCTTCAAACCCATTTCCCCGTATAGGCAAAATTAGTAATAATGACTTTGACTATGTGTTGTTCCCTTACTATTTCTTTTTCTATCTCATATTTGGAATAGATCTCTCACTTTCTCTGTCTCTCTTTTTTTTTAATTTTTAATTATGAGAACAAAGATGCAAAGAAAGAGGACAAGGAAGATAAAGTACAGTGGAAGGACAATCACCCATAAACAGAATTCACAGAAGTCCCCTTGCTAATATCTTAACATTGAACTTTCAGCCAAAGAATATTAAGAAAAATAAAACAGAACCCATGTACAATTACTTTGTCCCTCAAGTCCCCAGATAGTGATACATATTTCTTAGCAGCACATCAAGCAATCTAAAGCCATAAAACTTATGTAACTCCTTAAACATTGAAGTCATAGTACTTTTTTACATATCCATGTATATGCATATTAGTTTAAGTTAGCCTCAAAAGTGGGTTTTTCTTTTTAAGGATAAGAGTCAAAGGAGCACAGTAAAAACGGTGTTAGAGTGACAATAATTGTTTGCATCGGCCCATCAGAATATGGGGGACATGGAAAGGAAAAACCTTGGTCTAAATACAAGGAGACCCTCCCTACCCCTGAAGTTTCCTGGCATAAGACCAACTCTAGGCGCCAGGCAAACTAGATTGCTCAATCCAAGTCGTTGTCTGTAATGCCAACACACTTTTATTTTCCACATAATCTCTGTTGTTGGTATCATGTTTCTGTATTAAAGATCCTGGAATCTGCATATCCTATATTGCAGTTAGGATGGTGCAGAGTGTCCTCTCGTTTCATCTCACAATTAAAGGGCAATGCAGAAAGCCCTGTCCAGTATGCAGGTCGTTGATTTTCTTAAGTCTTCTTAGTGTTAACGGAAGTCTCCTTTGAGTAGATCAATGTCAGAGCAGCGGTAGGGTCTTCCCTGGTAGAGGATTGCTTCCAGGTGTTGTTATAAAAAACCTTGGATATTTCATAGATAGCTTCCCTGGTTCAGGGGTGAATGGAGAATGCCCATTCTTCTGAGGCCTGTGCCAGGTCATTATGCCAATGTTCAGGGTGTAAGGTGCCATTGCACTACAAGATTTGTATGTCCCAATCTCTATTAGATAAGAATTTATTTTTGTGTAGGTATTTCCCATTTTGATGTTTCTATGCAAACAAGGAACAATGTCACATGGCTTTATAGGCCCATATGGGGCTTGCAGGAACATGTATAAAACTCTTCATGACATGGTTAAACATAAGAATTAAATTGAGTCACCGAAAATTTCTTATTGAAAAATTCACAAAGAGAAGAAAAGATAAAAAGTGGGGAAAATCTTCACTATTTAAGAGAATATTTAGTAAGAGTTAGCTGTCAATGAAAATAGATATAAAATATTCAAAGCCATACTTGTACATTTTATGTTTTTTGAAATAGTTGGGGGTTGTTAAATCCAGTGCACCACGTTGGTGTGTGATTAGGACTGTGCGTACTGAAGTTAAAAAGGGTAAATGGGGGGTACTGATGGTTGGGGTGATAGAGTTAAAAAGTGAAAATGAGCTTTACAGGGGTGTGCAAAAGGGCAGAATACCAGATGGACAGTCTACATACACAAAACATAACTTAAGGATGGGATATATTATTAATTTGTACTGTGCGCGCGGGGGTGATAGCGCGTTTTTGAACAAGTAGACTAGTAAGATATTGCCAGAGACTGCCTTAGTAAAAATGAGCAGCTCACAGCACCCAAATTTGGCCCCACCTGGAGCCCGGGAGGCAGGAGAGGGGGCGGCTGGGGGCCTACCAAGGTTCCCAGCCTGCCCAAGCTAGGGAGAAAGCCTTCAACATTGGGGTCTCCCCAGGCCCCATGTCAGGTAGAGCCAGGCTCAGGATCAAGGATTCATTAGAGAACCGGCAGCCAGGATTTACCCGCTCTCCTCCCTGAGCCCTCCCCCCTCTTCCTAGGGGAAGGGCAGGGAGAACTTGGGATCCCCTCCCAGAGGGGCCAGGACAACCACCTTTTCTGGCCATCTGGGTCGCCACCCCAGGAAGCCCCTGACGCCTGGGGGCGGGGGCAGGAGAGGGGGTGGCTGGGGGCCTACCAAAGTTCCCAGCATGCCCAAGCTAGGGAGAAAGCCTTTGACATTAGGGTCTCCCCAGGCCCCCATGCCGGGTAGAGCCAGGCTCAGGATCAAGAAAGGTCTGTCTCTCTTTTTAATTGAGTTGGTGACACCTATAAATAAAACTAAACTTCCGGGAGCCGGGAGGTGGCGCAGGAGGTAAGGTGCCTGCTGCCTTGCCTAGGACGGACCACGGTTCGATCCCCCGGTTCCCATATGGTCCCCCGTGCCTGCCAGGAGCGACTTCTGAGCGCATAGCCAGGAGTAACCCCTGAGCGTCACTGGGTGTGGTGATATTTTTTTCAAAAACTGTCTTTTTAGTGGTATATAAGTTAAGAAATAAATTATGAATAATTTAGTTCTAATAAATTTTAATATTTACATGAGATAAATAAATCCTACAAATGTAAATTTTAGTAAGTGCATAGAGTATTAAAAAATTAAAGGGCCAGAATGGTGGCGCAAGGTGTAGGGCATTTTCCTTGCACGCGCTAACCTAGGATGGACTGAGGTTCGATTCCCTAGTATCCCATATGGTCCCCCAAACCAGGGGTGATTTCTGAGCACAAAGCAAGGCGTTAACCCTGAGAGTCATGGGTGTGACCCAAAAAAGAAAAAAAAAAGAGAATATTTGAGTAGGGACATAGATATATAAGTGTTATCATAAGAGAGAGAATATTGATATTGTGTTAGAAAATATTATAGACATTGGGAGCAGAGCAGTTGTACAGTGGGTAGGGTGTTTGTCTTGCAAGTGGCTGATTAGGGTTTGATCCCCAGGATCCCATATGGTTCTCCAACACAGAGCCAGGAGTAACCCCTGAACACCACTCCCAAAAAACAAATAGAATATTATAGATATTGCTTAAATATCTGCATTAGTAAGTATGCATTTAATAAAATTCTGAATATTCAAAAATTCTGATCAGATATATAGCATTAATTATAAATAAAATGTTAATTTTAAATGTTAATTTATGTCATTATAAATCTATAACGTTTCTTAGGAGAATAGGAGTTAAAAAAACTTTTTGGAGGGGGGGTTTGGGCCACACCTGGTGGCGCTCAGGGGTTGCTCCTAGCTGTGCACTCAGAAACTGCTCCTGGCTTTTGGGAACGGTATGGGACTCCGGGGATCGAACCCAAGTCCATCCTGAGTCATCCATGTGCAGGGCAAATGCTCTCTGCTTTCTGCTGAGGTATTGCTCAGGTCCCAAACAAACTTTTTTTTTTTTTTTTTTTTTTTGGTTTTTGAGCCACACCAGGTGGTGCTCAGGAACCACTCCTGGTTCTGTATTTCGAAATCGCTCCTTACTTGGGGGACCATATGGGCCGCTGGGGTATCGAACTTTGATGTATCCTAGGCTAGCACATGTAAGGCACACACCCTACCATCTGCACCACCTCTCTGGCCACCCACACATACTTTTCTTAATCTAAAAAGGGCAATCATGATAAGCTCTTGAGTGATTGCCATATTCCATGCCAATTGTTAAGGAGATTGCCTTTCCTGTTTTTTTTTTTTGTTTGTTTGTCTGTTTGTTTTTTTAGTTTTGGGTCACACCAAATGATACTCAGGGGTTACTACTCCTGGCTATGCACTCAGAAATCGCTCCTGGCTTGGGAGGACCCTATGGGAAGTGGGGTATCAAATCACTGTCCGTCCTAGGTTAGCTTAGGCAAGGCAGATGCCTTACTGCTATGCCACTCCTCTGGCCCCTGTTCTTTGGTTTTTGACCACACCTGCTGGTGACATTAGGATTACTGCTGGCGCTACATTCAGAAATCACTCCTCGAAGGCTCTGGGATCATATGGAATGCCAGGGATCGAACCCGAGTTTGATTGGTCCCGAGTCTGCCTCGTGCACTCAAATGCCTTACACACTGTGATATCTCTCTTCCCCTACCTTTAATAATGTGTTTTACAAAACTAGTTTTAAGTCTATGAATTCCCTAAGCCTATCCCTGAAGCTCTGTATCATTGCTCAAATCTGAATGATAATCTAGCTGGATAGAGTATTCTGAGTGATGTGTTCAGATGTGAACCTTCATATTATATATCTCCAATCTCTTCTGGCTCATAGACTCTTATAAAACTGCTATAATTTTACTGGCGTTCCTGCTGCTGCTGCTTTCTCCTTTCTTCTTCCTCCTTCTTCCTCTTTTTTCTTCCCTCTTTCTCCACCTCCTCCTGCAACCTCCCCCCTCCTCCTCTTTGGATTTTTATCATTTTGAATACATTGTTTTTTGATATTTTCCTATTTACCATATTTTTCTCTATATAAGATGCACCTGACCATAAGACACACATAGTCTTTAGAAAAGAGAACAAGAAAAAGAAGTCTCAACAGCGATCCAAATAGTATTTATTTATTTATTTATTTATTTATTTTTCGGTTTTGGGCCATAACCGGTGACGCCCAGGGGTTACTTCTGACTATGTGCTTAGAAATCGCTACTGACTCAAGAGACCATATGGGACACTGGGAAATGAACCCAGGTCCATCCTGAGTCAGCTGCACTCAAGGCGAATGCCCTTCTTGCTATCACTCCAGTCCTTATGATCGAATAAAAACCTCTATTTGTCATGGCAAAAGTATGTTAACCTGATTGCTTATACTATGTGGTATGTCTGCAATAATCTTTCCCCCCATTTTTTGGGGGGGACAGTGCATCTTATGATATAAAAAATGTTAAGTCTATATTGTAACCCTTTGGACTTCCTGGATCTTAGTTCCTGTAACCCTCAAATCTGGGAAATTTCTATATCTGATTTCTTTAACAGTTGCATCTTTATTATTTATGCCTTACTATACTTCAGGGACTCTGATGATTTTAATATTGCTTTTTTTAAAATTATCTCATAGTTCGGTGGTACATGATCATTTCTTTTTGGCCTATTTTCATCAATTGTTTAACCATAGTTGTTTTCTGCTGCTTCCTTCATCTCTTGTAGCTCCTGATCTTTTCCTTAGCTGCTGTTACTCTGCTGCTCAGAACTCCTATTGAGATTTTTTTTCTATCAGTTATCATACTCTACATACAATTTTGTTTGTTTGTTTTATGGGCCTCAACCAGTGGCATTCAGAGCCTGAGCACTGCTTGGGAGACCAATATGGAATGCTAGGAAATGTTTATTGGCTTCATGCAAGACATACACTCTGCTAACGCACTCTGGGGGCCCATACATACCTTTACTTTTTTCCTTTTTATTTAAATACCATGATTACAACATGTTTAGGATCTGATTTTAGTCTTACAATGCTCTTTACCTTTGAGCATTTTCTGCCACCCAATGTTCCCAATTTCCTCCTCCTGCCTTCCCATGTGGCAGGAATTTAACTTCCCTCCCTCTCTCTCGTTGCTCTCTCTCTCATCTTTTTTGTTTTCCTTTAGACACTGTGGATTACAATGTTGTTAATGAAGAGGTATATGCATATCACTTTCTGTACCTGCCACTTCTGTATGTAGTTTTCTCATTTAGCACTCATACTTTCTTGAAGCTTTGCTTTACAAGTTTTACTTGTGTCATCATTTTTTTCAGCTTTCTTAAACTATTTCCATAATGGTGTCATAAATTAATGTTTGTAGATTTATCGATCTTCCTGTGTTATTGCGTGTTGTTGCTTATGAAGTTTTCTGGGCTTTCAAGAGTCTTGCTCTTTGAGTTTACTGTGCTTTGCTATGCTGAGGGTGAATATTTATTATTAGCCATTCTAGGATTCTCTGAGGAATTAGAAATAGGCTGGGAATTGCTGTTTTCTTTTTCTGCCTATCTTCACTCAGTGATACAAGTATACTTGTGAGCAGTGTGAAATCTGATGAGAAGACTCATGCACTATACAATTGAATGCATGTCTCAGAAGGTATATAGCGAGGACATAGGGACCTATTGAAATACTGAGATTAGGTGTAAGGCTGGAGTTTTGATTTATCTGCTGTTGTGTGGCATTGAGTAGTGAGTTTCAGTAGCTGTTGGAGCTGGGTCTCTTGAAATAACAGAGGTTACGTGTCTCTGATCAGATTTTTAATGAATAATTTTTCGTTTTTCAGGTTGGTGGGTAAATATTTAGCTTACCTGATTCTGAAAAGAATAATCTATTTCTTCATTTACTTAATATTTCTTTTAATATGCTATCACTTATACTTCGTTTTCCTCAGTGCAACATTTAAACCGAAAACTAGACCTATAAACTTTTCAGCAATCTAAGGGAAAAGCCAGTTAACTCATCTCAAAGTCTTTAGAGGGGATCTGATTGCTTTTTTAAATAAAAGTGATTTTTATTTTAAAGGCATACCCATTTAAAATTCAAAAAGATTTAACTAGAAATAAATCCTTAGCACCACTGGGTGTGTTCACCTCCTTCCCAATAGTTAAGTTACTACTACAGTGAAAAATCAACATCAGCGAAACAAAAGATTACAGATTTATTCATACATATATTTCATGTTCTTATGAAAATTTATCATGCTTTGGAGCTCTCTTTGGATAATATAGTATGCTTTATAGCTCACTCCCAATAGACATGTTTTTCAATTCCTCAAATTTATCCTTTCCTCTAGGACAATCAAGGCAGGCCATATCTTATGTCCTTTTATACCAAGCAAAGAAGGTGAGAATTTTTATTTTCTTTTTGACAACAAAGCCTTTTATTTCACATAATGGGTTTGTATGATGTTTGCCCTGAAGTCCTTTCACAATTGAATTTTCCTTCTATGTCATTTCTTTTTGGTATTAATTTCCCCCACTAGAATTATCAAGCTTGAAACTCCCTATTGCATTCTAACTGTCCCTATGGAGGTAAATTGTTTATAAATAAGGTTAGTGTGTTAGTGATTTATTACTTTGTATTCTACTTTTTATTTAATGTACTGATGTTATTTTATAATAGAAGGCCTTTCAATCTATAGAATAATGAATACCTTTAAGCTTCAGCTTTTTTCACTCACCCATAGTGAAAATTGAAAGCATGACACTGATGTGTAAAGTAGTTAAACTTTTCATTATAGTTCAAAATGTATGTCTCTTTTCATTCTGATTCTACTTAAAGAAATTAAAATAAAAGTATTGGAGGGCCACCTGGTGCTACCATGGATTACTCAGAATCACTCCTGATTGTGTTTGGGGGCCATTATGGGGTGCCTGATAATTGAACCTGGGTTGGTACTGCAAGGCAAGCATCCTACCCATTGTATTATGTCTAGTCCCAGATTAAACTTTCAATTTTCTTTTGACCATTGCCTTTTCTTTGACCATTTTGATTATAACTAATTTTTGTTCATTGTTTCATGTGTATTTATGTATATGTTGGACTATTAAAATTTTTTAAGTTCCAAAAATTAAAAATTTCACTTTCTTAAAGCCTCTTGTTTCTAATTTTAATAAGTAACAAATCCCAAATAAAATTCTATTTCTAAACATTTTGTGATATTTCATATATTTGGTATAATCAGAAGATCTGAGAAAAACTATCAGGGCCTTGCTGTTTAATAGTTTATCAATAATGCTAGCTTGTCAGATTTTGCTTGTATACAAAACACCACAATCTTTTTTTTTTTTATTACAGTATTATAACATTTACTAAGGAAGTTTATTTGTCCCTAGGATGTACATCTTTGGGTATTATTTAAATTGAAGTCTATATTTCCTCGTGATTCACAAACTTTCTCTTATTTTAATTTAAGATTATTTTTTAACTTAGATGTCTGATTAAGAGTGATTTATCTGGTATGAATTCTTTTATATTTTATGAAGACAAATATGCAAAGAAAGAGTATAAGGTGAAGTTACAGTGGGAAGACGCTCATTCATACACAGAATTCTCAGAAGAAATCCCCTTGCTGACACTTTAATTTTGAACTTTCAGCCATAAAAAATTAAGAAAAATAAAACAAAACACATGCACAATTATTTTCTCCCTAGATCCCCAGATTGTAGTACATTATAACATTTCTTTTTTTTTTTTTTTTTTTTTGGTTTTTGGGCCACACCTGGTTACGCTCAGGGGTTACTCCTGGCTATTCGCTCAGAAGTCGCTCCTGGCAGGCACGGGGAACCATATGGGAAACCGGGGATCGAACCCGCCGTCTGTCCCAGGTTAGTGCAGGCACCTTATCTCCAGCGCCACCGCCCAGCCCCCATTATAGCATTTCTTAGCAGTACACAAAACAATTTAAAGCCACAAAATTTATGTAACTCCTTTAACATTGAAGGCATAGTATTTTTTTAGATTTCCATGCACATACATATTAATTTAAGTTAACCTCAAAAGTTTAAGTGATAGATCTTGAGAGTTCCTATTCTGAAGTTTATTACTATATTAGTCTGCTTTTGACTTTTCTTTTTTAATTTAAAGTAGGGGTCTCAAACTCAATTTCTCTGGGGGCAACAGGAGGCAAAGTCGGGGTGATCCTTGAGTTCAAAGTTAGTAGTAAGCCTTGAACATTGGGGGGTGTGACCCAAACGACTAAAGCAAAACAAAACATAAAAGATTCCTTTAGTGCAGAGCCACAAAATGTTGTACGGAGTTTGAGACCCCTGATTTAAAGAAAGTGTATCACATAGTTGACACAATTGATGATAATAAATTTGCTTCAGGAAGAACAAAGGCAAAGTTATTTTCTTTTCGTTCACTCTCTCTCTCCTAAGGATAAGAGTCAAAGGAGCACAGCAAATATGGTATTAGAGTGGCAATTGTTGTTTACATAAGCCCAGCGAAATATGTGGAACATGGAAAGGAAAAGCCTTGCCTTAAATACAGAAAGACCTTATCCCTGAAGTTTTCTGGCATAAGACCAACTCTAGGCTCCAGGCATACTAGGTTGTCCAACCCAAGTCATTGTCTGTAGTGCCAACACACTTTTATTTTTCACACATTTACTGTTGTTGGTGTCATGTTTCTGTAGTTATAGATTCTGGAATCTGTGCATATCCTACATAGAAGTCAGGATGATGTGGAGTGTTCTCTAGTTTCACCTTGCAATTAGAGGGCAGAGAGCCCTGTCCTGAAAGCAGGTCATTGTTAATGTTAAGTGTGTGGAGGTTAAGGAAAGTCTCTTTTGAGTAGGTCGATCCCAGAGCAGTGGTACGATCTTCAGTGGTAGAGGATTGCTTCCAGGTGATGTTATAGACAACTATGGTTGTTTTGTAGATGGCATTCCTGGTTCAGGGGTGAATGGAGAATGCCCCTTCTTCTGACCTGAGCCAGGTCATTATGACAATGTTCAGGGTGTAAAGTGGTCCCATTGCATTACAAGATTTGTGTGTTCCTATTTTGTTGCATTAGCCCTTAAGATGGATTTGGATGGGTGGATGGAGATGGAGGCCTTTCTCTGCCATCCCAGGCCACGTGGCTTTATCCCCCATTAACCAGTGGGTCTGGAGGTTCATGAGAGCAGCTGGTAGAAATCTCACTCACAGGCAGACTTCATGAGAGATAACATCTTTATTCAGCCCTAGCCAACAGATATGGCTGCTAACCATTTACGTATGCCCTTCTTAGCTTGCCCGGAGTCTTAACTCCTTTCAGCCATCTTCCCTCTGCCCTCCATGCTGGCAAAGACCAAAAGACCTAATCACCTGGGTCAAAGCCCTTATCTAACCTTTCCAAGACCCCTCGCAGGAAATTGGCAGGGTCTTTCAGGTAAAGTTACAGGTCATCCGCCAAAGACTCCTCCCATAAATGGGAGGGACTTGCAGGTAGTTACCTGTAAACCTGGGTGTAGTTTCACTATTTCTATTAGATAAGAACTTATTTGTATGTATGATATTTTTCCATTTTAATGTTCCTATGCAAAATAGGAACAATGCCACCTGACCTTATTGGTGCATATGTGGGCCACTAGAACAAGTTCAACAATCCTCATGACTTGGTTCTAACATAAGTTTTAAACTGAGGGACTCTTCTACCAGAATTTCTTATTGAGCAGATCAAAAACACCACAATCTTAACTTTTACGTATAGATATCGCTGTCTAATTCCAAAAGGTGAAAATTTCTTTGTACCTTGTCTTGTTTATCAACTTAATGAAACAATCGTTTGGGACTAGAAATGTTGCTTAGTGATAGTGCAAATGTGAATTGTATGTATGAGCACAAAGACTCTTTCTGAGAATCATAAAACAAAACCAAACATTTCCTTTTTTCATTTCATGTTCCCCTGAGCAGGAATAGTCCCAAGCATTGTCAGATATGATTCTGAAAAGAATCAAGATAACAAAAACAAAACTTATTTTTAAATTTTATTTTATTGAAACAGTTGTGATCTATAGAGGCCTTCATAATTGAATTTTAGATAAACAGTGAGTCAGGGCCATTCCCATCTTCAGTGTCAACTTCCCTTTACTAATGAATCCAGAGTATATCCTCTATCACCACCTGTTGCTATCTGACTTGCCAGTATAACAGGTCCTTTTATTTTATATTGTTAAAGTTTAGGTCTCTTGATTCTATTTTCATTGACCTAGGATTGGATTGTTAGTTCTGTCCTTATTTTTCCCCAGCAATGCATCTGAGATCACTTGGACTTTTTTTTTTTAAATTATTTTCCTCTTAGTTTATAGGAAAATGCAAAAGTGTGTGGTAAAACAACATAATTTGTGTCCCAAAATTCTATAAAAAAAGGGAGCCCCTACTTAAAAGATAAAGGAAAAGTGGTGTGTTTTGTGTGTGTGTGTGGCAATTTTTTTTTTAATTTTACATATGCACAACATAAGATGCGAAAAATATAAAGGGAAAAACCTTTGGCCTAAAAACATTACCCATGAAGCACCCTACCCTACCATGAAGGCTCCTGGCATACTAAGTTATCTAACCCCAAATCTTTCTCTTTGGTGCCAGTAAAAGTTCTTCTCAGTCACAGTTGTTGCAGTCAGGTTTGTGTAGTTAGAGATCCTGGTTTTTTATAGATCCTATATTGAAGTCAGGGTGACACAGACTGTCTTCTATTTTCATCTCACTGTTAGGTGGCAATGCAGGGAACTCTGTCATGCAACTTGGTTGTTGTTGCTACCAAGTTGCCATGGTGTCATATGAACCCACTCTGGAGCAAGTTGGTGTCAGGATAGCATTAGGGCCTTCCCTGGTAGAAGTCATATTTCCGTTGCTGGTGCAGAAAATATTGCTGGTTCCATAGATGGGATCCAAGCTGCAGGGGTGAACGGCCAGAGTTCGATCTTCTGAAGCCTAAGAGAAGTCACTATGACAAATTTTCAGGATGTAAGGCCCTACTGCAATATAAAATTTATGTGTTCCCATTCCTATCAGACAATAACTTGTTTCCACATGCTAGATTTTGCCATTTTAATGTGCCTATGCAGAAAAGGAACAATACCACATGATACTATTGGTACATATGGGGGGTAAAAATAACAAGTTAAACAATCCTGATAACTTGGTCCTAACATGAACTCAAAACCCAAGAGAAATTTATCTACTAGAATTTGCTACTAAATGGATACATATCAGGATGGGGAAAACTGCCTTTACATAAGGAAATAGAATATAATAAGTATTATACACATTAAGGAAATACATGTAAAGAAATATACAAAGGAGATCTACAATATCCCCCTTTAAGTCTTTTGAAATAGTCTGGGAGTGGGGGAAATTTTTTTTGAATTACATTAGCCTGCGACATGGGCTTAAGGAGTCTGAAAAATGGTCCCCAGCAATCATATCAGGATATGTCCTCGAACTGGGGGGTTCTCAAAAACCTAGTCTGGTAGTAAGTAACAGTCCACAGTGAAGGTAGGTGGGAGAAAAGGGGCCACTGAGAACAAAACATCAGCAGCAGTTGTAGCATCTTCTTCTCAGGCTGTGGCAAGGGATTCTGGGAATCTGCTTTTTTGCTTTGGAAGCTGGTTGGCATCTAGTAAGGGTAGGGGGTATATTCTGGTTCCTGAGGAGTTAAACAACTGAGGGTAAAAAGGGTTAAATTGGGAGAAATAACACAAAGGGGATGAGAGTGAAGGGCTAGAAAAGGATTTGTAAAGTTGTAAGTGGGGGTAGGAGGCTTTTTTTTTTTTTATAACAGGGTAAGGATAATATACAACATTGACATTATGTATATTACAAATGGACATTAGTTAGAGACATTAATGTGGCCAACAGATACACTTACAGGCACACATAGACACTGAGGATCCATCCATGTGTTACAGCTGAAAAGCTGACCTAGGTAGGATGGGTTGGAATGCTTAAAAACTTATAGCTAGCAGGTCAGATGGAAAGGTTTTCTATTTTCTAGGAAAATCATCATTGATGAGGGTAAACTCTACTGAAGAAAGGCTTCCTGGGTTAGTTTGCATATAGAACATTCTTAAAAACAATCATAATTTTAAGATTAGTCTCAAAAAAAAAAAAGCAATATGGAATAAGTCTGTAAGGTGAGTCTGCACCATGAAGTATCATATAGATTGCCTGAGAGTCTTGCACAACCAGATTCCTTTTCTAAAAGGAAATAATGATCATTATGGTATAAGGGTAAACTACCTAAAATTGAAAATAAATTGAAATAACATTTTTAATGAATGAGCTCTGTACCATTAGTTTATGGTATGTAGTTGCATATACCATTGTTCTCTTTGGACATAAATATTAGATCATATTAGTAGGCCCAATGAAATAGAAAATGAGTAGATTACAATTTTTGTCAAGACATTATCTTTATGAGCACTGTTTTTTGAATCTTGTATAATATAGCATTGCAATGTGAAACTAGGGAGACTTACCTATATCTCCAAGTTCTGCTGTGGACAAAAATCTCAAGAAGTGATTGTAGTAAAATTAAGACGTTATAAATTCTTTATAGTGAGCACTGTAATGGAAGTCCATGGTTTCCAAACACATTCTGCAGTTTTGGCTTGCCCCAGGTGACAGACGATCAGCAATGGTGGAAACAATGTTTTATACTAATGGGACTCCATAGACTCTCAATATAAATGGGCTGACACTTCTCTTCTTGTTTCTGTGTCGAGAGATTTGTTAAGAGTTGTGTGTGTGTGTGTGTGTGTGTGTGTTCTTATATTGGTTATTTTAGTGTGTGTGTGTGTGTGTGTGCGTGTGTGTGTGTGTGTTCCGATATTGGTTATTTTATGCCTAAAACTGGGAGTTATTTCTGGGCCAACATTCCCTAGAATTAATTTGAAAATCTAGATTAGGGAAAAGAAAAATGTCTTCCTATTATTCTGTTCTTCTTTTTTTTTTTTTTTT
>PVKC010002721.1:0-42036 GCA_004027635.1 Crocidura indochinensis
CATGCTTTGTGTGAGTTGCTACACACACACACACACACACACACACACACACACACACACACACACAACCAATTCCCAATACCAGGAGGCTTCAGGTCAAGAGAGACAAAAGTACATATTCAGTGGACTTTTACATATCAAAGGAAGAGGTTTAAGAAAGGATGACGTTGGGTGAACACCAACAGGATGTAGGTGACAGTGGCCCAAAGTTCCCAATCCTTGCAGCTGGGCCGGCTTGAGCTGGGCTTCCTTCCTTCCATGCCATGTTCCATTTCTCTTCTGTCCATCAGCCGGGCCTTCCCGGGGCCCCATCTTCAAGGCGGTTTTATGGAGGGTGATACTGGGTATCATCTTACACCTTGGAGTTGGCCGCAGGGGCTGCACTGATGGGGCACACTGACAGAGGCTAGGAGCAGAGTCCTGAATCCTGGAGTGGCTGCCCGGCACACAGAAGAGCCAAATTAAAAGTGTAAAGAGCCACATATGGCTCATGAGTCGCATGTCGCTGACCCACAAGCCAATGGCAAATACTATCCTCAATGGAGAAAAACTAAAAACCTTCCCTCTAAATTCTAGTACAAGACAAGGCTGTCCCGCTCTCACCATTCCTCTTAATATAGTACAGGAATTACTTGCTATAGCGATGAGGCAGGAATAAGATATCAAGGGCATCCAGATAGAAGAGGAAGAAGTCAAGCTCTCACTGTTTGCACATGACAAGATACTCTACTTAGAAAACCCTAAAGACTCTATCAAAAAGCTTCTAGAAACAATAAATTCATATAGCAATATGGCAGGCTACAAAATTAATACACAGAAATCAACAGCCTTTTTATATATCAATAATGATAGGGAAGAAATGGACATTAAGAAAACAACTCCGTTCACTATAGTGCCACACAAACTCAAATATCTTGGAGTCAACTTGACCAAAGATGTGAAGGACCTATTCAAAGAAAACTATAAAACCCTGCTCCAAGAAAAAAGAAAGGACAAATGGAAATGGAAACATATACCCTGCTCATGGATTGACAGGATTAACATCATTAAAATGACAATACTCCCCAAAGAATTGTACAGATTTAATGTGATCCCTCTAAAGATAACCATGATATTCTTCAAAGAAGTGGATCAAACACTTGTGAAATTCATTTGGAACAATAAACACCCGCGAATAGCTAAAGCAATCCTTGGGAAAAAGAATATGGGAGGCATTATTTTCCCCAACTTTAAAGCAATAGTTATCAAAGCAGCATGGTATTGGAATAAAGAGAGACCTTCAGACATACAATCACTTAATTTTCGATAAAGGAGCAAGAAATCCTAAATTGATCAAAGAAAACCTCTTCAACAAGTGGTGTTGGCACAACTGGATAGCCACTTGCAAAAATGCAAATTTAGACCTCCAGCTAACATCATGTATGAAGGTAAAATCCAAATGGATTAAAGACCTTGATACCAGACTTGAAACCATAAGGTATATAGAACAACACGTAGGTAAAACACTCGATGACATTTATACTAAAGGTATCTTCAAGGAGGAACTGCACTCTCCAAACAAGTGAAAGAAGAGAATAACAGGTAGGAATATATTAAACTGAGAAGTTTCTGCACCTCAAAGAAAATAGTGTCCAGAATACCAGAGCCACCCACTAAGTGGGAGAAACTATTCACCCAATTAGACCTATCAGATAAGGGGCTAATATCCAAGATATACAAGGCACTGACAGAACTTTACAAGAAAAAAAATCTAATCCCATCAAAAATGGGGAGAAGAAATGGACAGGCTATTTGACAAAAAAGAAATACAAATGGCCAAAAGACACGTCCTCATCACTAATCATCAGTGTGATGCAAATCAAAACAAAAATGAAGTACCACCTTGCACCCCAGAGATGGCACACATCACAAAAAATGAGAAAAAGCAGTGCTGGCGGGGATGTGGAGAGAAAGGAGCTCTTATCCACTGCTGGTGGGAATGCCGTCTAGTCCAACCTTTATGGAAAGCGATATGGAGATTCCTTCAAAAATGGAAATTGAGCTCCCATATGACCCAGCTATACCACTCCTAGGGATATACCCTAGGAATACAAAAATACAATACAAAAATCCCTTCTGCAAACCTATATTCATTGCAGCACTATAACAAGACTCTGGAAACAACCAAGATACCCTTCAACAGATGAATGGCTAAAGAAACTGTGGTAGACAAACACAATGGAATATTATGCAGCCATCAGGAGAAATGAAGCCATGAAATTTTCCTATACATGGATGTACATGGAATCTATTATGCTGAGTGAAATAAGTCAGATGGAGAGAGAAAGATGCAAAATAGTCTCACTCATGTATGGGTTTTAAGAAACATGAAAGACATTCTTACAATAATTTTCAGAGACAAAACAGAGAAAAGCTGGAAGTTCCAGCTCACTCCCTGAAGCTCACCACAATGAGTGATGAGTGTAGTTAGAGAAATAACTACATTTAGAACTACTTTAACAATGAGAATGAACCAGGGAAGTAGAAAGCCTGTCTAGAGTACAGGCGGGGGTGGGGCGGGGAGGAGGGATATTTGGGACATTGGTGATGGGAATGTTGCACTGATGAAGGGGAGTATTCTTTACATTACTGTACCCCAACCATAATCATGTTTGTAATCAAGGTGTTTAAATAAAGATATTAATTTAAGAAAAAAGAAAATAACATGAAAAGGTATCATCAAATTATATTCCATTACTAGAACTGGGAGGAAAATCTCTTTTCCTTAAAGTGTTTTTAAAGTAAAAAATCACCCCACCAATAATATCAATGAAAAGATTCTAAAGAAAAATTCAGTAAGGAAACACACCAAAAATGACATGTTAGAGAAGATGGAGATATTACTGTAAGACATCATCACTTTGGACACATGAAGATTTTTTTTTTTTTTTGGTTTTTGGGTCACACCTGGCAGTGCTCAGGGGTTATTCCTGGCTCCATGCTCAGAAATTGCTCCTGGCAGGCACGGGGGACCATATGGGGCACCAGGATTCGAACCGATGACCTTTTGCATGAAAGGCAAACGCCTTACCTCCATGCTATCTCCCGGGCCCTGAAGATTTTTTTCTCTTCCAACAGAAATAAATAAAAATCACTAACCCAGCACACCATTGAAATAATTCTATAGTACGTTGTTAATACCAAAGCACCTCTGCATAGAGACCAATACAATTCATATTAGAAAAGGGGCACATAGGGGCTGGAGAGATAACATGGAGGTTAAGGCGTTTGCCTTGCATGCATAAGGATGTTAGTTCGAATCCTGGCATTCCATATGGTCCCCAGAGCCTGTCAGGAGCAATTTCTGAGCATAGAGCCAGGAGTAACCTCTGAGCGCTGCCAGATGTGACCCAAAAACCAAAAAGAAAAAAGAAAAAGAAAAAAAAAGGAATACCTAAGTACATTATGCACCACATAATGACAAATACAGGCAGTGACAGACACACAAAAGCATCAGTTCTGGAGGGACAGAGGTGGTCAGGAAATTGGCCTACTCAAGAGTATTAGGAAAGAGGGGCCGAAGAGATAGCATGGAGGTGAGGCATTTGCCTTGCATGCAGAAGGATGGTAGTCTGAATCCCGGCATCCCATATGGTCCCCCGTGCCTGCCAGAGGCAATTTTTGAGCACAGAGCCAGGAGTAACCCCTGAGCACTGCCAGATGTGACTTCAAACAAACAAACAAAATAAAGAATAAAAAAGAGTATTAGGAAAGAGAGAGTGTAAATGATGTGCAAGGTCATGACCTGGTCAATGTGAAGTTTAAAGTAAAGAATTGCTAGGCATATACAGGAAACCCAATAAAGACAATGATGTCTCTACTCCAATTTCCAATGATTCTGGTTCTATACTGATGCTGTGAGATATATAGAAAATACATTAGTTGCCTGATTATATATAATATACATATAGTTATAGTTAATTATAGGGGTAGACTCTTCAACTAGCACACCTACACAATCTCTGATTCAAGTCGTGTTGTTCATTAACACTGCTGACTCAGCTGTACATCTTACTTGAGAGATACTTGATTCCCTCTTACTTGAGGGAATCAATAACTACCAAACAGAGCATGTAAATGTAACATACTTATAAAGAACATTACACACAAAAGCAATATCTACTTCAAATTTCACATGGAAAATTCTCCAGGAGAGTATCTTTCAGTTTTTTAAAAATAATATATTTATTTAAGCATCATGATTACAAAGATGCTTGTATTTGGGTTTCTGTTATAAAAAAAAAAAAAAGAACACATCCCTTCACAAGTGCAACATTACCACAACCAATGCCCCAACTCCTCCCTCCTCCCTCACCCCCTGCTGCCTGTATTTGAGACTATTTTAAAGGATTGAATCATAACACAAAGACCAAACCAAAAATATCTCAAAAAAGTGGAGAGATGAAATGAATACCTTTCTGAAGAAGGCAGATGGATTGTCAATAGGCACATAAAAAAGTATTCAGATAAATGAAAATCAAGCAAATATTGTGTAACTGTAAGGAAGGATGAAGCCATTCAATTTACAGAACTTTGATGGAACTGGAAGATATGTTAAGTAAAATAAGCAAGGAAAAATTATCTCACTATTTGTGGTAGATAGAATAACAGGACAATGAAATGCAAGGTATGGATGATTCCTAAATTCACTTTACATTTCTTCTTATAGATGAGGAGGACTGGAAAGGAAAGAATTGGGAATGAAAGATAGTACAAAAGTGTGTATGGGAGTTAAAAAGGGCAAGAATCAGTGATTTGGAAACATCACTAGTCTAGAGGAGTATTATAGTTATATATTAACCACATAGCCAACAACACTGTATCAATAGGACCAAACTATAATAATAAAAGTTAAAGATGTGCCTGCCAAGGAGACTAGACTGGATGGAGTGTGGTAAAGAACCTGAAAATAGTGGTGAAAGGAAGTTGATATTAGTGGTGAAATTGGTGTTGGAATTGTATTTTTAATATTATTAATTGGGGCTGGAGAGATAGCACAGCAAGCCAGGCAACCCAGGACCTAAAGTGGTTGGTTCAAATCCTGTCATCCCATATGGTCCCCCGTGCCTGCCAGGAGCTATTTCTGAGCAGATAGCTAGGAGTAACCCCTGAGCACTGCCAGGTGTGGCCCCAAAACAAACAAAAAGCTTATTATAAATTATAAACTATAAACTATATTATATATTATAAATACTATTATATATAATTATACTATGAATTTATAAATCATTGTCTTAATAAAATATTTTAAAGCCTTAATATTTGATTATATAGCAATATATGAAAATATAATTTGTCTATACTTTTGCTACACCAAAATCTAAAATAATATAAAATATCAGTTATATACAATAAATATACTGGAAAGAAATCATATGTAGATCAGATGAGAAGAAAAGATGATAAAATATAATCTGATAACTAAATTTAAAGGTGACACTGTCTGGTGATCAAGTAACCTACAAGTATATTCCAAGAATATCGAAAAGTCATAAGGAATAGATCAGGAAATCTATAATAAAGGGTAAGCAGATGTCTCAAGTCTAAGTAAATGTTTATATATGCCATATCAAGGTGAAGATTAAGAAATAGCCTCTGACTTGAATGGAACTTGAAAGCTTGATATTCAGCAAAATAAGTGAGAGGGAAAAGGAAAATTTCAAGATGATCTCACTCATTTCAAGGAATAAAACAAGAGAATTGGGCAATGAAAGCAAACCATTGAAGCCTGTCAACAAAACTGAGTACTTCTGGGCATGGCAAAGCAAAAATGATAGAAGCAAAAGAAAATACTAAAGAAATAGAAAATCTGGTAGCTGGTGAATTTATTTCATTCCTCTCAAATTTAAAGCATTAACTAAATAAGGTATTTGTAATTAAATTTAGTTTACCTTAAAGTTCATGCTTTAATTGTAAGTAGGATGCTCTTGGTAAATCACAGTTGCCACACTTATAAAAGCAAATTAAGTCACAGGAGAGTAAGATGATTTTGTGTTAACTGAATAAAACTTTCTTACCCAATATGGTACATTGTCTTTGAAGTTTTCATCAAAAATAATAGCAGCCAAGACTTTTTCATAGTTATTATCTTTCTGGACATAAGCTTCAAGATCTTTTTCTGAATCAAAGACTTCAGCTGTAGAAAATAATTCAATGAGAGTTAACCATACATACATATAAAATTATATATATATATGTAGCATATTTATGGCAAATTGTAAGAGGTCTTATTAGCTATAAGATAGAACACTATTTTACATGGATGACAGACTATAAATATATTATAAATTTTAAAACACTATTGATATAACTAGGAAAAATATTTGGGATGAGTAAATTCTTTGTGTTCAAAAGGTTTTCACAAGTTTAAAATAAAAGTGAAATAACTGAATTTTCAAGTATGCAAAGGGATATGCTTAAACTTTTTAAACTTGTCAAATTAAGGCAACAAAACCAAAATCAATACATGTAATCTGTAACTTAAAAGTTCTAATACACAGGAATTTTTAAAGCTTAATAAAAAATTTTTTAAAGCTGAAATTGGGAAATGGATGTTTTCAGTATTTCATGCATTATACTTTAGTATTTTAGACGATGCAGATATTAAATTTAACCTTGTTGAAAATTTAAAATATGCCATTTTTCGTGCCCTTCTAGACAAATTTTTCCTGCTTTAATATACTAGACAAATTTTTCCTGCTTTAATATATGTATCCTAAAAGTTTCAAAATAATCATTTTTATATAAATGATATATATAATTTTGTGTGGTTTTTGGGTCATACCCGGCAGTGCTCAGGGGTTACTCCTGGCTCCATGCTCAGAAATTGCTCCTGGCAGGCACGGGGGACCATATGGGGCACCAGGATTTGAACCCATGATCTTTTGCATGAAAGGCAAACGCCTTACCTCCATGCTATCTCCCGGGCCCTATATAAAATGTTTAGTAGTACATAGATACAAATGAAGTTCCATGTATTTTTATTTGTTTGGGTCATCTCAAGTGGTGTTCAAAGATTCCCAGGACCCATTCCCAATGACATTCAGGAAGTTAGGCCAGTGATTCAATGGTTGGGCCAGAGCATTTGGTGCTGTTCAGCCATTTGCCAGATAACTAAACAAGTTCAACTCAGAATGTTCAATGGGCCTCCAGGGTAGCCTCCACTGATACTAGAAAGAAAGGTCATGGGGTGATTTAATGTTTAGAGATGATACTCATTCCCTTCAAGGTCTCTAAATCTCTAAAAGCTCAATCCCTTGAGAGACAAAATATTGATAAAGAGGACTAAATGTATGTATGTGTGTAAAGAAAAGGGGCCCTAGAAAAACAAACACATAATTGGGTGGATGGGTCACACCCAGCAACCTCAGGGGTTACTCCTGGATATACACTCAGAAATCACTCCTGCAAGCTTGGGGGACCATATGGGATGCCGAACTCGAACCTCCGTCCTTCTGCATGCTAGGCAAACGCCCTACCTCCATGCTATCTCTCCGGCCTAAACACATAATTTCTTATAGTGTTTATCCTTGGGGAAAAGAGATATGAAATGGAATAAAGGATGAAGGGAAAAGTTTCCTGAAAATTAAAACAATTTTGTGAAAACGTTTACATAGTCTTTAAAATGACCTAGCAATGACCTAGCAGTGGTCACATGTGCTCCCTGGGCTTGTGAACATGGTCCCCACATATACACATCATAGCATCTTCCTTTCAGAGATGTGCACTTTCTTATTTTCATGCTGGGTTGTATACTCTGTCTCTCTCCTTTCTCCATCCCTTTTTGTTCTCTCCTTCCCCTACCTCAATACCTTCTGATAAAACTTGTTTTCACTTAAAAATGTTCTATCACAAAATATTCATTCAGAATGACGGCTTATGTATGTGTTACCTTTAACTTTATATGGTTACATCATATACACAGTCATACTTATTTGAATTGAGAAACACAACTAGTCACTAGAAGACTGAATACCACCTAACTGGGTAAAAACCTACAATGATATAAATTTATCATCTATTTTTTTAAATATTACTTTGGGGACCTTAGGATAAAATAGTTTATATAAATTTCACTGTCAAGTTTATGAGCCTGGAGCAGTAGCAATAGATAGGGAATGTGCTTGGCACATGACTGACCCATCTTTGATCCCTGACTCCTATATGATCTCCCAAGCCTGCCAGAAGTAATTCCTAAGTGCAGAGCTGCCAAATGTGGTCCCCAAATTAATTAACAATCAAGCCTAGTAAAGCCCCTACTATTATTTATACTTAGGAAGTCATTGTCTGGCTATAAGATTCTTCTGTGATGTTACTCATAGAGATGAATGCCCATTTAAAAGGTTATAAGTACATTTTAAAAATAATGTCAACATTATTTTAAATTAATCAAAAAAATTTGATTTCTAACCTTTAAAGTTGTAATTTAAATTGATTCTCAGTAAGTCAATAATTTCCTTCACAAGGGTGTTTCTGGAAGGAACAAAAGCTAGTTCCCAAGTATCCTGGAAAATGTTCGGATTGGTAATCTCTGGAGGCAATGAGTGGATATTCAGATGACTGAAAATGAATGGTCCATAACGCTGGATTGTCAATGACTTGCGCAGTAGCAAAAGTGTACTTGCAAAAAGAAAGGTAATGAAGATTTCTGTGACTAAAGTAATGAAGTTCCGCCTCTGAAATTTAATAAAGGAAATATCAAGTATCTTAATAGTCCAGTAATTTATTAGTTTTTCAAATAGTTACTTCTTTTAGATGAAGGGCCTTATTTCATAAAAAATATACATAATGATACTTCTGCCATGATCCTCTGGGATACAATTCAAGGGCCCCAGAAGAAGCCTAAAACTATGAATACTACAAAGTTTACTCTTACATATACACACTTGTGAAAAAATTTAATCTGTAAGTTAAGCACAGGAAGGTCTGGACAATAAATAACAACAAAATATAATATTTGAATCAAGTTGCTATAATCAAAGGTACTATATAGTGTGTTCCATATATCAAAATATTATACAAAATATTTTCAGACTATGGCTGACTGCAGCAACTTGAACTGTGAAAAGTGAATAACAGTCAAGTGATGGGGGCAACAGTACATCTCTGAGCGTTAGATATACAGTTAATGAAATGCCTCATTAAGTAATTTTATTGTGTAATCACCTCTTACCAGCAGCACTGGCTGTGGATTCTGTGTGATTAGTAGCCACAATGAACCAAACAACACACTATTAAAATAGGCACAAGGGAAATGATCCAAACTTAAGAAGTGTGGAGTTGTTCCAATCAAAAAAAAATGTTGGGGGCTGGAGAGATAGCATGGAGGTAGGGCATACGCCTTGTATGCAGAAGGATGGTGGTTTGAATCCTGGCATCCCATATGGTCCTCCCAGCCTGCCAGGAGCGATTTCTGAGCATAGAGCCAGGAGTAACCCCTGAGCGCTCCAGGGTGAGACTCAAAAAAAAAAAGTTGTATCATTATTATGGTTATGGTATGACTATCCAAAGAGTCAGGAGCCAGTCACTGAAATGTGATAGGTCATAAACCAAAACAGTCCATCATAAAAAATGACCCAAAAGACACTTTCTACATAATAACAGCAGTTTGCTGGACTGACATCTTTCTCCTTTCAATGTATCATTCATTGATCCATTATACCATTCTCTAATAACTCCTTACATTTGGAAAAGACTTCTTTAAGGTTGAGGAAAATGAAACAGTATAAAATTGAAATACAGTTGATGGGTTGCAAGAATTCTCCCATTGTGGTCTCTTGGTTGCTATAAAAAAATGTTAGAAATAAATTAACTTGCCTTTAGAGTAAAATTCTTCCAGAGAAGTACTGTAAGTCTGTTGATACCCCAAAACTCCATTCTTCTGTAATATAAGTTCAGCTGTATAGAAAGAATAAAGATTTTTATAAATACAATTAAGATTATATAATGCGGGGGCCGGGTGGTGGCGCTGGAGATAAGGTGCCTGCGCTAACCTAGGACGGAGCTCGGTTCGATCCCCCGGTTCCCCATATGGTCCCCCGTGCCTGCCAGGAGCGACTTCTGAGTGAATAGCCAGGAGTAACCCCTGAGCGTCACCGGGTGTGATCCAAAAACCAAAAAAAAAAAAAAAAAAAAACCAACAACAACAACAAAAAAATGATTATATAATGCAATGTACATTTTATTTATTCTTCTTTAAGCACTGTGATACAAAATTGTTCATTGTGGGGTTTCATTTATAAAATGTACACCATCCTTCCTGCCACTGATGTCTCCTGTTTCCTTCCCACACCAAAATTATGCTTGTTTCTAGGGCAGGCAATTTCTCTCTCTCTCTCTCTCTCTCTCTCTCTCTCTCTCTCTCTCTCTCCTTTTTGTCACTGTGGTTTGTGCTATGGTTGAAGGAGGAGTGCCTTGTATGTCACTTTCTCCCCTTTCATTGCTAAGTTCTAGTCCAGCATGATCAATTCCAACTGTCATTGTCATATTAGACCCTTCTCCATTCTACCTGCATTCATCACTCTTTCTTGCAAGCTTCCTATTCTGAGCTGGATCTCCTGACCCTTATCTCTATTGTCTATGGATCTTATTACCATACTCTCTTTTGGATTTTCTTATATCTCACAAATATATATATATATATATATATATATATATATCACAACATGTCTATCCCTTTCCTTCTGGCTCATTTCACTCAGCATAATAGTCTTTACATTCATCCATGTATAAGTAAATTTCATGATTTCATTTTTCCTAATGATTACATAGTATTCATATCACAGTTTCTTTAGCCACTCATATTGTGGGGCACACAGGTTGTTTCCAAATTCTGGCTACTGTAAATAGTTCTGCGGTGAACAGAGGAGAGCAGAGGGCATTTTTGTATTGTTTTTGTGTTCTGCATTCCCACCAACAGTGAATAAGAGTTCCCCTCTATCCCCAAATCCATACCAGCACTAGTTGTTCTTGTTTTTTGTGATGTGTGCCTCACATCTCACAGTCTCTGTGGTGTGAGATAGCTCATTGTTGTTTTGATTTGTCCATGAGGTTAAATTTTTTTTCTTGTAAAGTTCAGTGCCTTGTATATCTTAGATATCAATCCCTTATCTGATGTGTATTGGGTAAAATGTTTTTCCCATTCCCTGGGTGGCTTTTGTATCCTATTCACTATTTCCTTTGAAGTGCAGAAGTTTCTCAGTTTAGTGTAGTCACATTTGTTTATCTTTGCTTCCACTTGCTAGGCCAGGCAACATACATTTTATATTATTTTAAATAAACAATTTAATTGGAATTAATTTTCTGATAAAACTTAAAAACAAAAAACAATAAGCACCTGGAATACTTTTGTCATTCATTCCTATATTTTAATGCATTCAGAAACTGTGCATGTCTAAGATGAAAAAAACAAGCAAAAAATAAAGAACAGTGTAAGCTTCTAAATAAAATTTGCCAGAACTCCAATAAATCTTAACATAATAATTATAAACAACACTAAATAAGCAATATCTATTAACACAAATATCACATTGCTAATCATGGCTTGTGAGAAATACTAGGAGGAAACCTACTCCATTCATTCCCCAAAGTAAGAAATAATTAACCAGAAGAAGAGAGCACTGAGAGGATCCTCTAGTTCAGATGAGATGCAGGCCTGAGCTGTCTGTACTAGAGATAATACGATTTCAATAAGGAGATTCATGAAAGAACTGGGTGGTGTAGGGAGATACATTGAGGCTGCATTCCAGAAGAGATGACATAGACAGTGAGAAGTCAGTATATCGGGGGTCCATGAGGAGGGAGAGCAAACAGCAATATAGATGAAGACCATATCTAGGGACTCAGTTTTTTTTTATGAAGACAAGCCCCAGCATAAAAAAAGAAACAATACTAGAAGTAGTTTCATAAAATTATAGGCACAGAATACCATAATTTTCATCTGCCCAGCTTTTTATAGTTTGTGCTACATGGTGCATAAAAACTTAAATTTGTTTTGCCTTTGATCTTTATTTTTGTTTGGTTTTATTTTTGGACAACACCTAGCAGTGCTCAGGGGACACACCTGGCACCAACACTACTTTTGTTCTTAGCTTCTGAACTGGAAGGCCAAAAGAAACCTTGTAACTATAGTTATCTGGGTCCAGAATGAGGACAAAAAGCATTAATGGAAATATATTTGCTCTTTCTCAAGTCTGTGTTACATAAAACCATCTTTTGTTTTTCTCCTGGTTGTTCCCTTATTTAATATAATTCTATCCAGAAGAAGTAAAAATGTGTATTGCAGTTGTAGTTGCCAGATACAAATACCAGGAAAATATGAAAAAAAAATACTTTCAGCCTCCATTTCCCTTTTCCTAGTTTCCACTTTCTTCCCTTATCTTTTAAGAAATATGTTACTACAGAGCCTAAATCTCAATGAATCCTGACAGAGAACTGGGAGACTATAAGAATCATGGCTGGATTCCCCACTCCAGGGAATCATTGGCAGCTACACTTATAGTCCAAATTTCCACTTGAAAGCTTTTTTGTAGCTAAGAGAAATACACTATACACTGCATTGTGCCCCAGGCCACAATGACCAAAACCTGACAAATAAGTCTTCTTCAGTGATATAAAGTCCTGTAAACCTCAGTCTCATTGGTCATTTAAGTTTAATAACAAAAACACTGGTTAATGTAGTGAAGGTTTGTAACACCTTCAAAAATAAAGAGCAGAAGGGCCCAAAATAACCTGGTGGGTAGGGTGTTTGCCTTGCATGTGGCAAATCCAGGTTCGATTCCTGCATCCCATATGGTTCCCTAAGCCTGCCAGGAGTGATTTCTGAATGCAAAGCCAGGAATAACCCCTGAGTTCTGCCGGGTGTGGTCCCAAAACAAAACAAAACACAAACAAAAAAAGGACCAAAATTCTGCATTCAGTCCACCTTTTCCCTCCAGGTACTCTCTACCACCATATGGTCAACTGGAACTCTCTCCCAAAAGTCCTAAGTCCCTGTTTGACGCAGCTTTCATGTGGTACAGCCACCTTTGATCCATACCTTGCTCTTCACCCAAGCTTCCACTTGCTTCAGGAATCAGATCTAACCACTATTTGTTGCTGGCCTATTACATCTTTTTAGCGAGCATGTGCGGTTTCACTGTGCCTCTGGCCAGATCCAAATTGTGTCTGATCAGATCTCTGGATCCAACTATGCCCCGTTCTGCTCAAGTCCTGCTGAAAAATTCATACAAGGCAGTGGTGATTGCAAGAAATCAGCAGTCTAAGCAATCTAGAGCAAGCCTCCAAAAGCATATTTCTCAAAATAAAAAGAACAGTACAAAATAAAATGAAATAAATAAATCAAAACAAAATAAAATGAACAGTTTGTATGGTACCATAAGATAATCCTGAAAAAGAAGAGCAAAGCTAGAATTTCACACTAATTCAAAATGTATTTTCAAGTATGATATAGTATATGGGACTGATATAAAATGACCCAAGGCCAATAAAATAAAATTGAGAGCCTAGAAATCAGCACATGTACACAAAGTTAACTAATAGTTGACAAAAGAAATGTATATTCAATGTGAACAAAGGTGGACTCTTAAAAATTAACTGAGAGAATTATAGATTCAATATCTCATAGAGTAAAAAAATAAAATTAAAATAGAAAATAGTAAAACAAGATCTTCCTGTCTCCTGCCATACGCAAAGATAAATTCAAATGAATTAAGAATTAAACATGGGCTTGAATCCATTAAACTTCTTAGAATAAAATATAATTGAAAATGTTCCAGGATGTTTAAGTATTGTATAAACTGAAGATTTTTTTCTTTTCTTTTTTTTGGGGGGGGGTAACGCTCAGGGGTACTCCTGGCTATGTGCTTAGAAGTCCCTGGCTTGGGGGGACCATATGGGACACCGGGGTAACAAACTGTGGTCTGTCCTAGGCTAGCGCTTGCCACCTCTCCCCTCCCCTCTTTTTTCCTTTGGGTTGGGGCCACACCAGGTGGCACTCAAGGGTTACTCCTGGCTATGTGCTCAGAAATCGCTCCTGGCTTGGGGAACCATATGGGATGCCAGGGATTGATCTGAGGTCTGCTCTGGATCAGCCAGGTGAAAGGCAGACACCCTACCACTAAAGTGAAGGCCCTGTAAAGTGAAGATTTTTAAACATTGAAAACAATTACATGGAATGAATTTGAAGAGTTAATTCAGCTCAAAATGATCATGTTACCCAGACTATTATGCAATTTAAATTCCCATCAAAATACCAACTATGTTTTTCAAATACGTAGGAAAAAAAACATTACCAAAGTTTGTATAAACTGACAATAATCCGGCAATGGCCACAGAAATCTTGAGGAAAACTGATGGAACTCATCACTATCAAAGTTAAAACTATATTATAAAGCTATTGTCATTAAAAATTGTGTAGTATTGGAATAAAATCAGATACTCAAACCAATGATATAGAATTCAGAACCCAGAGATAAAGCTCCATATGTACAGAAGTTAATTTATGGAGAATGAGCTAAGACTATTAAATAGGGGAAGGGAAAAATCTTTGCAATAATTGGTGTTGAAAAAAACTAGTCAACTATATGTCAGAATGAATTAGACCACTATTTCAACCATGCACACACCAACACACACCATTACATAATATTGACTTCAGGGGTACCTATAGTTATTCCTCTACCTTAGCAAAACTAAAAAAAAATGAAATAATATCAAACTAAAACTTTTCTACTCTGTGAAAGAAATCCTCATTCACTAAATAAAAATAGACCATTTTAACAGAAAATATTTATATTACTTAATATGCATGGGATTATCCAAAATTTGTAAAAATACTAGCAAAACTCAATTATTAAAAAGAATTATAAAGTCCATCAAAATGGAGCAAGACTTCTCAAAAGGAGACATATAGAGGTATCCAACAAATACATGAAAAAATGTTCAGGATTAGAATTAAGAATGACAACATGATATAACCTCACACCATGACAATAACCTCCATGAACGAGACCTGAAAAGACAGGTGCTCTCAGGGACAGAGTGAAAAGATTACTTATTCACTTTAGGTAGAAATATAAATTGATTCATGAAGTCTCTAGGAAAAAAGCATAGAGCATTTTCCATAAATTTAAAACCAGATCTATCATAAGGCTTAACCATTCCTTTTCTTGATATCAATACAAACATCCTAATCAAAACTGTTCAAAGCAACACTATATACCACAGGAAGATTAAACAATAATTATTGTTCAATAGTATATAGTTCATAGGTAATATGTCATATATTTATCAATGAAGTACTTCTCAGTGATAAGAATAGTTGAATTCTTGCTCTTCTCTACAATATGGATAAAATTATAGAGTTGGGATAGGTGAAAAAGACAAATACTGAATGAGCTCAAAGGGAATATTAAAAGAAAAAAAGCAGGGGCCAGAGAAATAGCATGGAGGCAAGGCGTTTGCCTTGCATGCAGAAGAACAGTGGTTTGAATCCCAGCATTCCATTTGGTCCTCTGAGCCTGCAAGGAGCGATTTCTGAGCACAAAGCCAGAAATAACCCCTGAGCCCTGCCGGGTGGACCCAAAAATAAAAAAAAAGTAACAAAGCAAAGGGTCAGACAAACAATGTCCAATGGAAATAAACCTTTACATTTACCAACAAAACTGAGTTTACCTATGGGGAGGTGAGTAGAAAGGTAGAGTTCCACAGGATGGTGTAGTGGGATTCTGACCCTTTTGTAGGGCCAACAGCATGATTAGGCCATATAAACCTAATATTTAAGCACTTAGCAATTACACAAGTAGGTACCATATTTCTCAATAATTAAAAATATAAAAAGTTTTAAAATAAAGAATTAAGATTACAATTCAGTCAACTTGACTCCTGACAAAACAAAACTAAATAAATATTACAGCAAGTAAAAATTTTACATGACAAAAGAAGCTTGGGCTAAAATTGGAAGTTACCTTTATTGAAGGGGAACAAATACTTGCAATACTATACATCAGATAAATAGCCAATAATCAAGCTTTGTAAAACACTTAAAATCTCAACGAAAAAATCAATTACCCCATCAAAAAAATGGGAGGAGGCAATTAATAGATACTTCCCCACAAAGAGGACATTGGGCAATGAATATACTTATAAAATGTACGTATCATTTGCTATTATTATCAAGCAAATCAAATGCAAGTGCAAATAAAAATTATGTCATTTTATAACATCAAAAAACTGGAAACAACCAATGTTAGTAGGGATACAATAGGAAATGCAATCACTAGGGTAGATAACAAACCTATCTCTGTAGAAACTTCATAGGCAAACACAGATAGCATAACCACATTTTTAAAAATCCTTTTCAGTACTTGGTAGATAACACAAATAACTGAATGTACTAGTCAGCCCCTTTGCCAACATTCTAAACACTCATTTTACCATCACATCTCTGTCACGAAACTCCTTCTCATCCTTTGCTTAAACAGAGCCAAGCTCAGACTGGTTCTAATGCCTCGTCCCTATGTAAATAATGTTGCATAGAATTTTCCTTGTTTTCTTACCTTTGTCCAGTGAGGTTTCAATTTTTGGGGGGGCTTTGAGAGAGGAAACCTAAGACAGATTGAACTAATGTCATTCTTAATCTAGCACTTCTGCTTTGTGATTTTTTTTTTGCAATTAATGCTTTAATTTGAACTCTTTTTGAACCCTTCACACAGTCACCCTCTGAGATGAGTCAAGTAGTTTCCTTTTTGATTTGGAAATGTTAAGTCAGGTTTGCTGAAATCAGCTATTTCTGTTAGGTGATTAACTGCTATGTTTATGCCACATTCCCACCAAACATTATCAAATCCTAATCCAGGGGTCAGAGAGATAGCATGGAGGTAGGGTGTTTGCCTTGCATGCAGAGGGACGGTGGTTCGAATCCCGGCACCCCATAAGGTACCCCGAGCCTGCTAGGAGCAATTTCTGAGCATAGAGCCATGAGTAACCAACCCCTGAGCACAGCCAGGTGTGACACCCCCCAAAATCCTAATCCAACAAATTAGCATTAGGAGGTGATGCCCTTGATAGACTATTTGTTCCATAAGTGTGAATGGAGTTAGTGCCTTCATAGAACAAGTTCCAGAAACTTTGCATCTTCTAACATAGGCAAGGAGACGGTTTTCTGAGCCACGCACAGAAACCTGCACAAAGCCTTATGTCTTAAGTTTCTCAGTCTCCAGATATATGAGACACATATATATTTTTTTGTTGTTTCTAAATCATCCAGCCTCTGGTGTTATGTTAAGATACTACCAGTTGGTTAAGAAAAATACGTAACGAAGGAATTTTAGATTCCCCAATCAAAATAAAATGCCTAAAAGTAGTTTGGTTGCATTTTCTGACTAGCTACTATATAACTTGCGACAATAGGAAGTCTCAGGAGTGCATGGGCATGCGTGCATGTTTTTATGCTTGATGGTGTTGTTGTGTGGCTATGTTTGTGGTGGCTTTACTGGGAGTTCGGAAGCACCGTCTTGTAGGGCTGTCCAAAATGTACCTCCTGGAAACAGGAAAAGGAAGGAGAAACCTCCCACTTACCTCCCAGGCCACAGCCCCCCGCAGCTAGAGGGGCGAAGCCATCAGGACAACTCTTCCAACACAACGATCTCCCCAACTGTTCCTTTGGGCGCGAGGGCAAGATTATTCGCTGGCTCACGAGGAACACAGCTCTCATTTATTGGAAGCCCCAATGCATGATTTCTTGGCCGCTTCTGGATCCAGAGCCCAAGTGAGCCAGTTGTTCTGCTCCCCACACTTAAGACCTCAGCACCCGCCTTTCCCTCAAAGTGATGTGCCTGTATGACAACCTCCTCCTTTTCTTCTAAAGTGATGGGTCCTCAGCCCTTGATCCTTCTTGTCTCAGAGCCTGAGGCTCCGCCCACTCACGTGACCTCATGCAACGGTTAAGACCCCCCACCAGTATCTGACGTCCGTTTTAGTGCCCATTCTCATGCCCCCATCTTCTTCGCCTCTGGACCCCGCCACCTCACATCATGGTTACTCTCAGCAGGCAATTCACTGCCGAATCCAGATGTTTGGCTCTCTTTCCAGCCACTCTCATCGGTCTTCCCAAAGTCTTCATCCTGAGCCCATCATGCTCAAGGCTCTATCTAGTCCCAGATGTCTTTTTCTACAACAAGAATCCCCCCTTCTTCTCCCCTGAAATTCTCCACTTTTGCTTATGCCTCCTCTACCCTAATGCCTCAGTATTTGGAAAGCTCAACAGCTCATCTGTTTAGCTCTGCCCTGACTGACCAGCCATGCGATGCCCCCTCCAAATCTTTGACACACCCCTTAATCAGATTATTTCCTCCACTTGGTCATTTCCAATTCCATTCCCATGCCAGTGTTGCCTAGTGGTTTGATTCTCAGGCTGTCAAGAGTGTAAATTCCATTCCTGGAGCAAACAGTGGTATATCACCTCAGTGTCAAGAAGAGTTCAAGTTATTTTATTTGTTGGAGATGGGAGGTGGGGACACACCTGTCTTTCTCAGGGGTTACTCCTGTCTGCACTTAGGAATCATTCCTAGTGGGTTCAGGGGACCTTACAGGATGCCAGGGATCCAACCCAGTTCAGAGAAGTGCAAGGTAAGCACCTTACAAGCTGTACTTAGTATATCTATGGCCTCTAGAAAACTCGAGTTTTATTTGGAAATGAACCTGAATATACACCTCAGGACAAGAGATTTCTCTTTCTGTTCCTGACAGATTTGTTTGGCTTGTGTTCCTGAAGAGGTTCCTATTCCTCTTTATCTGATCCACATGAGTGGCTGTCAGAATTTATTTACATGGGAACCCCTTTTTAGCCTGCTTTACAGTCTGCCAGAGAAAGTGCTTCCTGCTTTCCAGGCCCAGTCGGGTTCCTTATAGACCTCTAAAGAGAGTGTCTGCCCTGAGAATATTTCCTGCTTGCTCAGCAGCTGTGGACTAGTGCTGGCCAATAAACTTCCCAACATTCAGTGGGCCACTAAGCCTCCCAGATGATTATAATCCTAGATTTGGAAAGTGTCCCTCTGTACAACTTCTGTTTCCCCCTCGAGGATTTTCTCACCCAGAGGGTAGTCTTCATATTCTTTTCTCCATGTACATAACACTCGTTATAGTTAGTTCTTAGGAGGTGAAGAAATTGCATAATTTTTATCTTCCTGTGCAATGTAAAGGAAATTGTAGGATAGAGAAAAACAGCAATTCTCCCCCCGGGAAGGGGATTTTACAGGATCATTTAAAAATGCATCTAGGAGGTTAGATTGAAGTGATAGTTAATAAAATGAACTCCCTCCCTTTTTCAAGATATCAGTCTCGGAAACAGTTTGCCATCAACTGAAGTATTGAATATATATAGGAGGCATGGGAAAGAAAACCCTGGTTGTTTGAAAGTTCAAAACATAGAAAAATATTTCTGTATCTCATTTTATTGTAATAACCAAGAGAGGTTATTAAAACTTATAAAGAATCATCACTCAGCCTAAATGCTCTTGGACTCTTTTTACCTTCTACTTCAAAAGGATAATCCTACTTATTTACTCATCTGGCCAGAAGTCTGAAGAAATGATTCAATTTCTCATGTCACTTGCAGGAGACAGCATATACCCTCCAAGGAATAATATAACTGTAAATTCACCCCAAGCATCATGTATCCAAGCCTAAGTGAATCAGGATCGCACAAGAAATAATCCAGACCAGGCTGAGGGTGAAATACCTGTAGTCTGGCAGTCTTCTACCTCGTATGGAGATTGCTACCTGCCAGAACTACCGTTTTTATTGAGTACAGAGACCACTCCTGGGTGGGGCAGTAAACCCACCCAGGTATACAAGTAAGACAATCTTTGTTTTGGGTGAAACCAAGTTGTAAACAGATACAAAGAAACCAGGGATAATCTGTTTTATGTAAAATAAGGTGTGACCCAACAATATCTTTTATGTTTCTGTGTCCCTCTTCATAGAGGGAATAGCAAGACTTGAAGGAAAGTGATATTTTGGAAAATCTTTTTTCTGTTCTTGTATTCAAAATTGTTTTTGATACAAAGATTCTCTTTAAAATGTGGACTTTTGGTGCCGGAGGGATAGCATGGAGATAAGGCATTTGCTTTGCATGCAGAAGGTTGGTGGTTTGAATTCCAGCATCCCATATAGTCCCCCAAGCCTGCCAGGAGACATTTCTGAGCATAGAGCCAGGCATAACCCTTGAGCACTGCCTGGTGTGACTCATAAAAACAAAAAAAATTGTAGACTCTTGGAGATAAATAAATACTGCAGAGGTTAAGGTGCTTCACTTGTACAGGATGACCCCGTTTTAATCCCTGGCACCACATATTGTTCCTAACTCCTATTGAGTACAGAACCAGGATTAAATACTGAGCACCACATGGTGTGACCAAAAACTGAAATAATATGAAAGTTTTGTTAAAAAAATGTTTTTCCAGTTAACCTACTATCATAGAAACTTGGATGCTGATTTTAGTTCTGTTATCTCTAGCAATTCTTAGACAAATCCAGTCATACTTGGTCAACCAGGTCAATGGCATAGTAGAAGGACTTGAATATATGGTGCTCTTGGATCTTGCAATGCTAGAACCACCAGGATCATCTTTGTGTTGCTCTGGGAACTCCAAGGCCTTCCCTGACAATTCCTGTGGGCCTCCAGAACTACCCTTTTGAATAATTAGCAGACTTGGTTCTGGAAATTGAACTCAACTCTAACTACCATACATCTCTCTAGCCCCCATACTATCTCTTTAGCCCCAATTAAGTTTTTATTTCCAATATGTTTTTATTGGATCACTTGAGATACAAAGTTTGTTTTAATTGTATAAAATTAAAGATTTTGGGGCTGGAGAGATAGCATGGAGGTAAGGTGTTTGCCTTGCATACGGAAGAACAGCGGTTTGAATCCGGGCATCATCCCATATGGTCCCCCGAACCTGCCAGGAGTGATTTCTGAATGTAGAGCCAGGAGTAACTCCTGAGCACTGCCGGGTGTGACCCAAAAAATAAAATAAGATTAAGGGTTTGTATGTGTCTCCATAGGAAAATGATCTGCTGCAGGATTAATGTTCATTTTATTCATGACATACTTTAAGACATGGATTTCTTCCTCTATAAACTTTTCCATCTGACAGCACTATTGTTTCTAGATTGTTTTCTTCACTTAGAATAATCAGGAATAATTCCCTTCCTCCACTGTGGTTAATGTTGTTCATTTGCTAACTTTTGTTACCCTTTTATTCTTTCTAGGAGTAGAAACAGAAACTTATATGTAAATAATATGTATAAATATATATATGAATATATCTCTTCATGTTAGATTCACAGTCTCCCCCTAAAAAATGAGTTACAAAGAAAGGTTATACGATAGTCTTTGATGAAATTATTTTATTACATAAATATATATACATCAAGACACATACATAATAATGAACTTCTGTATGTTCAGGCATTGTAGAGAAAACAGCACCTGTGTTGAAAACATAAAAAGCCTACTTGTTCTCATTTGAGCTAAGCTTCTGCTTACACAGAGATTTTTCTCTCTTCCTCAGGTATCTCTGGCACAGCAAAGATGAGGAATATCTGTTCCAGTGTCATCTGACTGATAGAATAGTCTTCTAAATGATATTGATCTTTAGCTTTCTCCAAAATGCCAAAGATCTTTAAAAATAAAAGCAAAAATACAATTAGTATTACAATTCTTCCCTCATCTCTTACCCAGATGCAACTCTCCACTTGCCAAATTACTATTGGAAAAATAAGAGGAGGGAGATGACAACTTAAAAACTGATATCGATAGTCACCTTTCCCCAACTAATGTCCATGCTGGGAATGTAGTAGTTAACAATCCCTTGTGTTTCCTGCTTTAATTCACTACCTGAGAAATGAAAGATAGGATAGGTAATTAATTTAACAGATTGCATATAATATGAAAAAAGAAATAAGCAAGTAAACTAAACAAAGCAAAATTAAAATTTTAGAATATGAGTGAATTTGTGGTTTCCAGAAATGATGGGTCTTTCATGACTTCCATGCAAACAAAAAGATGTCTATGAATAAATTTATATTTAGTTTTATTCAGCAAACACATTTGGGGGGGTCACACCCAGAAGTGGTCAGGGGTTACTCCTACTGAAATTCAGAAGATCTTCATGGTGCTGTGAATCATATCAGGGGTTATTCATATGCAGAGTAAGTGATTTAACCTCTGCATTATGTCTCCAACTCTCAGTGAATATTTTGACATTTATTTTATCCAAGTTCTACTTGACCAAATGTCTAAATGACAATAAAAAACATGATCAGAAAATCTCAGCAATTTTTCTATTCAAAGGAGATCACTAAACACTGAAACAAGTTCTAATTTTGAAGGTGTGTGCACAAGATATGTAAAGGAAATCCAAGCATGATATACAGGACTCTTATACATTATTGACTTCAAGGTAGTTGTTGAACATTTTTTCCTCATACTACTTTTGAAAAAGTATTTCCAAATATTACAGAATAAAAGGAATGATAAAAGGAACATATGCATAATTATTTAAAATAATAAATCAGCATCACAAAGTATAATATTGACAAAGTATGTACATATGCCATCTATATGTATTAATTTTTTTGATTTTTGTTTGAAATTTTATTTAAGCACCATATTTACAACAAAGTTGTTTATAATACAGCTGTGACAGGCTTTTTTTTGGGGGGGGTTTGGGTCACACCCGGCAGTGCTCAGGGGTTACTCCTGGCTCCATGCTATGAAATTGCTCCTGGCAGGCACGGGGGACCATAGGGGCATTGGGATTCGAACCGATGACCTTTTGCATGAAAGGCAAACGGCTTACCTCCATGCTATCTCCCGGGCCCCTGTGACAGGCTTTTAATATTTCTCAAACAATCCCTCTACCCTTCAACAATATACGGAGTTTTCCACCTACCCATCAAGACTGCCTTCTTAGCATAAATACACTTACTATTTTATAGTGCTTATTACAACACAAAGGCAAATGAAATTATCAAAAATTAGAACAGTAAAGTCAATTTGTAGTTATTCTGTCTCACAATAGTTACTAAAGTCAGTGAATTTACTGAGCTATTTGTAGTTGAACCTTCTGTTATTGCTTTTGCTCATCAAGCTTGGTAGTCTCCTATACAACTTTCCCATCAGGATTTCTGTGGTCATACTTGGATGTTGGTATTATGAAATTTGGAGGTGTCACTCATATGTGACTGTATGCTTCAGGAGCTATGAATAGAGAATGACCTGGTGACTTGGAGGCTTGAACCAAAAATTGTGTTTTGGTTCACAACTTAATAAATAAAAATTTGAACAAATAAATGTTTACACCTGATTATATTTCATATTATTGCAAGTTGAATTAATTTGAATGAATTAAAATATTTGGGGTCACCTTGTTGATGTTTAAGGTTTACAACTATATGTTCAGGGATCACTTCTATTGAGTCTTGGAAGACCATATAGGATGCTAGTGATAGAATCCGTATCAGCCATGTGTAAGGCGAATGTATTATTGCTCTGTACCCATGGGATAAGTTTTAAAGGTAATATGTTTATAATTATGTATGAATTTTTTATAATTCATTTAATGCCTATGTTATCACCATAATAAGATCTTATGGTGTGTCAAGTATTTCAAATACAGAACTTAATGAATTACTTATGCAAAATGATGATGAAAATTCATCTCTCTATATGTAAAGTAATAATAACTTATATATTCCTATATTTACTTCCCAACTTTAATTTAGAAAAAAAAGCAAATATTCCCTTACAAAGTCTTTTTTTCTAGTATGTACCACTAAAAATGTTGAGTTTATGCCTTTGCTATTTTTTAAAATATGAATCTTTATTTGAGTACCATGATTACAAGCATATTTGTAGAGTTTAAGTTATAAGCATAATACCCCCCTTCACCAGTGCAACATTCCCACCACCAATGCCTTCCTCCTCCCCCACCCCTGCCTGTATTTGTGAGGGCATTTTACTTCTCTCATTGTTTAACATTTGCTATGTTGTTAGTGTAGTTATTTCCATAACAGAGTTCGCCAGTCTTTGTGGTGAGCTTCAAATTGTGATCTAATCTTTCCAGCCCTTGCAGGCTTTAACTCTATTGTCTCTGGGCCTTATTACAGTAATGTCTTTAATTTTTCTTAAAACCCATAGATGAGTGAGTCTATTCTGTGTCTATTTCTCTCCCTCTGACTTATTTCACTCAACATAATAGATAACTTGGGGCCAGAGAGATGGAGGTAAGGCATTTGCCTTGCATGCAGGAGGGTAGTGATTTGAATCCCATCGTCCCATATGGTCCCCCGTGCCTGCTATGAGTGATTTCTGAGTGTAGAGCCAGGAGTAACTCCTGAGCACTGCCAGGTGTGATCCAAGGAGCCAAGGGATAAAAACAAACAATACATCAATGTATGTACATCAATGTATAGAAAAATTTTATGACTTCCATTGTATATATGTACCACAGTTTCTTTAGCCATTCATGCTTTTGAACTATGAATGAAACTACTTATATATTCTATGTTTATTTTACCTAATACTTGTAATATTAATTTAGGGATGTAGTTACAATTTCTTCAATTTCAACTTTCTAAAAGTTACTTATTCTCCATCTGACTTATTTTTGTAACATGATATCCTTCAATTCCAACCACATTGCCTGTTTTTGTTTGTTGTTTCTAAGTATTCTTACTTTTGGGTTATTGTGTTATTTACACCAAAGCTCTTAAATTATTCACCCATTTTGAAACACATAACCTGCTCATGGATTGGCAGGATTAACATCATTACAATGACAATACCCCCAAAACATTGTACAGATTTAATGAGATCCCTCTAAAGATATCCATGATATTCTTAAAAGAAGTGGATCAGACACTTCTGAAATTCATTTGGAACAATAAATATCCTAGAATAGCTAAAGCAATCCTTGGGAAAAGGAATATAAGAGGCATTACTTTCCCCAACTTTAAACTGTATTACAAAGCATAGTTATCAAAACAGCATGGTATTGAAATAAAGACAGACCCTCAGATCAGTGGAATAGGCTTAAATACTCAGAGAATATTCCCCAGACATACAATCACCTAATTTTTATAAAGGAGCAAGAAACCCTAAATGGAGCAAGGAAATTCTCTTCAACAAGTGGTGTTGGCACAACTGGTTAGTCACTTGCAAAAAAGCAAACTCAGACCCCAGGCTAACACCATGCACAAAGGTAAAATCCAAATGGATTAAAGACCTTGATATCAGACCTGAGACCATAAGGTATGTAGAACAACATGTAGGTAAAACACTCCAGGACATTGAAACTAAAGACATTTTTAAGGAGGAAACAGCACTCTCTAAACAAGAGGAAGCACAGATAAACAGATGGGACTGAGAAGCTTCTGCACTTCAAAGGAAATAGTGTCCAGGATATGAATTACCCACTGAGTGGGAGAAACTATTCACCCAATACCCATCAAATAAGAGGCTAATATCCAAAATATACAAGGCACTGACAGAACTTTACAAGGAAAAAAATACATTTAATCCCATCAAAAAAAATGGGGAGAAGAAATGAACAGACACTTTGTAAAAGAAGAAATACAAATGGCCAAAAGGCACATGAAAAATGCTCCACATCACTAATCATCAGAGAGATGCAAATCAAAACGACTATGAGGTACCATTTCACATCACGGAGATTGGTGGACATCACAAAGAATAAGAACAAGCAGTGTTGGTGGAGATGTGGAGAGAATGGAACTCTCATTCACTGCTGGTGGGAATGCCGTCTAGTCCAACCTTTATAGAAAGTGATCTGGAGATTCCTCCAAAAACTGGAAATTGAGCTCCTATATGATCCAGCTCTACTACTCCTAGGAATATACCCTAGGAACACAAAAGTACAGTACAAAAATCCCTTCCACACACCTATATTCATTGCAGCACTATTTACAATAGTCAAACTCTGGAAACACCCAAGATGCCCTTCAACAGATAAATGACTAAAGAAACTGTGGTACATATACACAATGAACTATTATGCAGTTGTCAGGAGAGATGACAATTTCTCCTATACATGGATGTACATGGAATCTATTATGCTGAAATAAGCCAGAGGGAGAGAGGCATAGAATAGTCTTGCTCATCTATGGGTTTTAAGAAAAATAAAAGACACGTTTGCAATAATTGTCAGGGAAAAAGAGAGGAGAGCTGGAAGGTCCAGCTCACGACATGAAGCTCAACAAAAAGTGATGAGTGCAGCTAGAAAAATAACTACATTGAGAATTATCTTAGCAAATTGAATGAATGAGAGAAATATAAAGCCTGTCTAGAGTACAGGTGGGGTGGGGTGGGGAGGAGGGAGATTTGGGACATTGGTGATGGGAATGTTGCACTGGTGCAAGGGTGTTTTTTACATGACTGTAACCCAACTACAATCATATTTGTAATCAAGGTGTTTAAAGATATTAATAAGAAAAAATTATTCACCCATTTGAATTTGAAGCAAGCAGTCAAGTTCATTCTTGGAGTTCCTACTGTTGCTTTCCATCTTTCCCCCATTTTGTGACCTTTATATAACTTTCTGTTTCCTAGTAAAATTTCTTTACCTTTTATGAAAAAGAAGTTAGTATTTCTTATTGAACTGATTTAGAGACAATAAAGTCCTTAAGCTACTGTCTGTCCACAAACATTTTCATCATCAAATCTAGTGAAAGTCTATTAGTATAGAGGAATTTTTGGAGGTTCATTTTATTCAAGATATTGTGCATATATAAAAATTATCTCCTGGCACCATAAGTTTCCTTTGAAAACTCCAATACTTTATGCTAATCTGAGTCAATATGAATCAATGCTATTGTTAGTTTATCCGTTTCTGAATTTTGCTTTTTTGATTGCTCTGCTTCTTGGTGTTCTTCCCTTGGGGTTTATTTTATTTGAAATAGTTGAGGCTTTCTCCATCAGAATACGGGCCTTCCTGTCAAATAGGGATAGCTATTCACCACTACTTCCACCAGCAACTTTCTCCTGTCTCTGTTTACTCTCCATCTGGAATTCCTAGGATTTGGATGCTATCCTTAACTACAGTAAGAAGATAAGTAGAAGATAAAATTTACTACAGCAAGAACCTTACATTTGTAAGGTTTTATCAATCTATTATAATTCTTTTTATTTATCCTCTGCTTCATTTATTATGTTCGGAACATTTTTTTCCCTTTTGATTTTTGGGTCACACCCAGAAGCACTCAGAGGTTACTCCTGGCTCTATACTCAGAAATCACTCCTGGCATGCGCAGGGGACAATATGGGATGCCAGGATTTGAACCACTGACCTTCTGCATGCAAGGCACGCCTTACCTCCAGGCCCTCAGAAAATTTTCTTAAGGCTCAATTTTTTAACTTTTTTTTTTTTTTTTTACTGCTGAGACCTGCTATCTGGTTTTAGATTAACTATTGTACTCTTTCAGCTGCTTCATTTTGGCTTTGAAAAGTCTCTTCATTTATTATTTAAAACTTTTAATAAGCTTAATTATGGCCTCTTTTAGTAAGTTTTTTCATTTCATTTCAACATCAATAGTATTGTTGCTCTGAGGTGCAGCGTTTCTATATTAGAGACTGCTGATAGGTTTGAAGATCTTCCTGGGATTTTATCTCATCTATAAAAACAACCAAAATCTTCCTTTTCCATTTTATTGTTCCTAGTTCTATATGAATATCATTTCAAATACAAACTTGGGCAGTGATCAGGGTCTCTGGCATTAAACTGATGTGATCCTTTATGGCAACTGAGGGTTTGTAATCCCAGACTTCCTGTAACAGCTATGGCCTGGAGATCTATTTTGTCACAATCTATTCAAGGATTTTTAGTTACTGATATACTGCACATGGTGTGGAATCAGTCTTTCCCATTAGGAATAGTTGTAGCAAGTAGGGATAATTGCTGTGCACCAAATAACAACTGCTTAGTGAACATTTCTTCTTAGTTACTATTTGATTTGTTTTTGTCAGTATTGACAACAGTTATAGAGTTTAAGTTCGGCAGATTTGGGTAGTAATGTGATTCTGTAACATCTTTTCTGTATTTCAATGAACTTAATGCTGTTATAGATGAGTTTCCCCATATACTAAATTACTACATCTGAGCTGTTTTGAACAATTATCAGGCATGGTGGGGTGACATAGTTCCTGCTTTGTAAACCATGATGTCCTGCTTTGTAAACCATGATGTTTAAATAAAGTTTCTAACAAAGGCACAAAAATTTTAGATTTAGAAGACATATTGTATAGATTTCATAAACATGTAGATTGATTTTTAGTGATACTGATTTGTTCTTTTTAAAATAATTATGTATAAGTTCCTGTCATTCCTTTTTTTATTATGTAGCTTTTATTTATAAACTATTTTCTCAAGAGCAATGTGAGGAAAGAATGTACAACAACTACAATGTAGATGAAACCTGTATCTTGCACCTAGATTTTCTTTAAGTACCTGTGTAAACATCTTCAAAGGTAGGGTTCGTTTCAGTGTTTAGTGCTCTCCTTTGAGTAGAGAAAATTGCTAAGGTTTTTCTGATCATAAATGATTTTTATGATCATTTAGACATTTGATAGGATAGAACTTAAAGTAAATGTCAAATCTTTACTGAGAGTTGGAGAGATAGTGCAGAGGTTAAGGCCCTTTGTACATAAATAACCCTGATTAGATCCACAGCACCATAAAGATCTCCTAGATATCAGTAGGAGAAGCACCTGACAATATCTGGATGTAGCTCCCCCTAAGTTATTTGCTGAGCAAAAATGGATGTTAAATTTATTCATGTGCATGCTTCCAGACACATATCATTGCTATGCCCAACAAAAAGCTAACTGTCCTCCTATGCATCTCTTCTCTATCTCTGCTTTACCACCAAAGCCTTATCTATCTTAATTCTTTTTTTAAGGGGGGGGCACACCTGGTGATGCTCAGGGGTTACTCCTGGCTATGTGCTCAGAAATTGCTTTTGGCTTGGGGGATGCATGCAAGGCAAATGCCTTACAGTTTGTGCCACCACTCTGGCCCCTCTATCTTAATTCTCTTTTTTTTTCCCTTTTTTTTTCTTTTTTTTTTTTTTTTTTTTTTTTTTTTTTGGTTTTTGGGTCACACCCAGCAGTGCTCAGGGGTTACTCCTGGCTCCATGCTCAGAAATCGCTCCTGGCAGGCACGGGGGACCATATTGGGCACCGGGATTCGAACCGATGACCTTTTGCATGAAAGGCAAACGCCTTACCTCCATGCTATCTCTCGGGTCCCTCTATCTTAATTCTTGCAATGCATTAATTAAGTTATTTTCCATTGCCTACACAAAAACTTCCACTTTCTCAGCCTGACAAACAGTGGGAAATTCTGCGACATTTCACTAATACTAGAAAGTAGAAACTAAGATCGAAAAAAATAAAAGTATTCTTAACAGGTTTGCCTTGCCTTTTTCCTATTTTGAGACAGAGGTAAGAGAAAGGGTATCACTGGCATTGTACATTCTAAGGTGAGATGCATGTTGAAACAAACATGTTCCTAGTTTTATAGGAAAAATTGTTCTTTTTTTGCATTTATAAGACCATATTTAGACTAAGAAAGAAAAACATCAGTGTTCTATGCTTATTTGAAAGAAAATAGCTGAATAAACTTTATATGTACATACCATGTGGAAAAATTTAGAATAGTGCTGAGGCACTAGTTTAGATCTGTATTTAATGTGAATAGCACAAGCTCAAACTGCCTTATTAAATAATGCAAGAATTAGTGAAAATATTTCTGTAGAAGCACAGTGGATCCCAGAAGCAAATATCCCACAAGGAATTCAGCATTAAATATCAATAAATAATGCTAAAATAGTTATTAAAGATATATAACTCATGTTATCATGATATAAGAACATGAGGAATTAAAATTTTCTAACATTATTAGCTCAACCAAATTTACCTGGAAATTCTGTCTCAATGAAAATTTTAAACTCGTTCATTTTCTGCTCACGTGCCTCACTCTTGACCTTCACCTTCACTATATAAATGTTGCCAAACTTGTTCTTCAGATGCTGAGGGCTGCCCAAGCACACAATCCTCCCTTGTACCAAGATGGCCAGTTTGGTACAGATGGCATCACATTCCTCCATACTAAAAAAACAAAAGCACCAGAGTGAATAAGTCTAAAAACCTCTTCTTTGGAGGACCTTCTGTTCTGTGATTCAAATAGAACTCTATGCTTACATTTGGGAAATGAAGATTTTACATGTGATTATTAGCAGAATAGCAAAATCTTCTCTACCCCACTTCAGAGAAAACATCTCTAACTTCCTATTTTCTCACCAAGCCTTGGATCATTTAACTCACTGGGGATTCTGGGCCCACTCTATTAATTTAGTTTCATAAGAAACTCACTTATTGAAGGTAGTTAGTATCCAATATTCCTAGCCCACATAATTTCATTATATAGCCACTCTAATAGTGCAAATCCTGCAACAAGCCTTCCAAACAAACACACCTGTGGGAAGATATCACAATGACTTTGCCGCTCTCACGTGCTTGTGTCACAACATTCCAGAGCAGGTGTCGGGCAAGGGGATCCATACAAGTTGATGGCTCATCCATCAAAATGACTGAAGGGTTTCCCATTATAGCAATAGCAGTACTCAGTCTACGTTTGTTCCCTCCACTTATGGTTTCAAAGGAACAGTAGAAGAAAGAAGAGGATATCCAAATCAGTTATTGACAGAAAAAACAGCCCAAATTTTCAAATGCTAATACTCTAGCAAATGTTTTACTAGTCAGTCTCAATGGTAATTTTATGAGCATTCAAAAAATTAGTTAACCCCAAAGTGCATATTCATTCATTTATTTGGAATATAAGAGTGACTTCTATGTGATTGTCACATTGTTATTACTGGCATTTATTTTGTTCTTAAGGTGTCATTATTTTTCAGATACATAAACCCTAGTAAATTCATTTATTCATTTATTTCTTAAGAGACAAAGAACCATATATACAATAAGCCCCATATGGCAGGGTTGGAGAGATATTGCAAAGGTAGGGTGCTTGTCTTGCATGCAGCTGACCCAGGTTTGGTGTGGTCCCCTAAGTCCCATCGGAGTAATTCCTCAGTGCAGGACCAGGAGTAAAACAAACACACAAAGAAGTATTAACTGCTTCTTAAGGATGTTGAGATGATATTTAAAAAAATAAGATTTACCTGCAAAGGTAAATCATAGAACTACATTGATCTATGGCTACATTAAAATCTCAGCAAACCATTATATCATTGCTTAGTAATGGCAGGAGATATACAATGACTCACCTGTATGTTTTTATAATCTTGTCAGCGTGGGTTTCTAGTTGTAGAGAACACAAACTTCTTGTTACATGCTCACTAATACTATGCTCAGGTATTCCCCACAATCTGGCATACATGATCAGTATTTCCCGAGCAGTCATATATTCCAACAAAGCATCAAATTGAGGGCAATAGCCAACTTTTGACTTCACCTAAATGCAAGAATTGCCTTAATAAATATATATGCCATCTATCCTGCTAATATCTAAATGCAAGAATTGCCTTAATAAATATCTATGCCATCTATCCTTCACAGAGAGAAGACTCAATTCTTGAGATATTTCTTCTAAGAATTCTACCTAAAAATTTATAATCATTGGACCTCTTGTACTAAATTGGATTAACATGTCCCTAATTGAGTTTTAGGTATTTGGTGTATGATAAAATCATAAGTAAAAATAGTAGAATCCTTGGTGTTGGGCCAGTAGTCACAAACTAGAAATTACTCTCATTAATGACACATCAATGAACATGGCCATCGTGGAAGATTTTGCACTGAAAAACATTTAGTCATGTATTTATCTTGTTTTAAAGTGAAATTGAATGAGTAGCAAAATGATCCTTCATGCTTTCAAATGGAATACTGTTATAAATAACTGTTCTAAATAACAGTTACTTCATACGTAATCAATAGTTTTTATGGATCATAGAAAGAAATGTACTGACAGATAAAATATATAACTAAAATTAACTTTAGAATAATTTTAATTTAAATTATTTTATGTTTTGGGTCACACTTGATGGTACTCAGAGCTTACCCCTGGCTCTGTGCTCTGGGATCATTCCTAGTAAGATTGGGGAACCATATAGATTGCTGGGGATCAAATTTCAGTTGAACTCATACAAAGCAAATGCCTTCTCTATAGTACGATAGTTTCAGCCACAATTTAAATTATTGCAAACAGGAGCCTGGGAGATAGCATGGAGGTAAGGCATTTGCCTTTTATGCAAAAGGTCATTGGTTCGAATCCCCCGTGCCTGCCAGGAGCAATTTCTGAGCATGGAGCCAGGAGTAACCCCTGAGAAATGCCGGGTGTGACCCAAAAACAAAACAAAAAAAAATTATTGCAAACAAGTCATTGAAATAAACACTTAATCCATAACTATATGTTCCTAAACATTTGGAGAAATCAGCTGAAACTCTTCAATTTTAGGTATAAATTTAAATTTTATATAATCTTAAAGATAAATGAGGTAAGTATAAATATAACCCAATGGACAAGGAGACAAGAAAGTAAATTAACAAATCTCAAGCTTTCATTAATTAACATGAAATATGTGGAGTGTGAAAGGAAAAATAAGGTTTAGAAATGAGTTATTGCAGTGGTGATATTTCCTGGGTGGTGGTGTAATGGTTCATCAAAATCATATGCATTAACACTAAATATAATATTATATAATATAATATATAATATAATATATAATATTGCAACTATATTACCTAATGTGCAACAAAATGTAAACAAAAATATTTATCTATATATAGCTATAATAAATGCTCAATGGAATACTCCTCAGTCATTGAAAAGTGAAGTCTTGGGGCCTGAGCTATAGCGCAGCAGTAGGTTGTTTGCCTTGAAAGCGGCAGACCCAGGATGGACCTGGATTCAATCCCTGGTGTCCCATATGGTTACCCAAGCCAGGAGCAATTTTGTTGTTTTGTTTGTTTGTTTTTGTTTTTTAGGTTTTCGGGTCACACTTGACAGCACTAAGGGGTTGCTCCTGGCTCTAAGCACATAAATAACTCCTGGCAAGCTCGGGGGACCATATGGGATGCCAGGATTTGAACCTTCTGCATGCAGGGCAAATGCCCTACCTCTATGCTATCTCTCCAACCCCAGGAGCGATTTCTGAAACCCCTGAGTGTAACCAGGGGTGGCCCCCAAACAAACAAACAAACAAAAAGAAATTCTTATTTTGTTGACAATGTGAATGGAATTTGAGGTGATCAAGTTAAAAAGTAAGATGCCACAAAGTGGGAGATGGCTTTCTTCATTTGCAAAATATTAATAGCCAAATAGCAATGAAATATCTCTTTTTCTGAAGAAAAAAATACTGTGATTACCAGAGAGAGGGGAACTGTGGTAAAAAAAAAAGTAGAGTTAATCTGATATGGGATTAGCACCAAGAACTTCTGGTCATGGGTGTGGTAAAATTTATACACGTAGAGTTGTAGGGCTTTATGCCTGAAATTTCAAGTTTGGTAAAGCAATTGTAATTCAATACAGTTTTATTTGGAGGGGAGTTGGGTCACACCTGGCTTTGCTCAGGACTTACTCCTGGCTCTGTGCTCAAGGATAACTCCTTATGGGGGTTAGAGGATCTAATAGAGATCATCAGCAATGCTAGGGTCAAACTAGAATTGACTTGACCACCTGTGATATAGCTCTGGTTCCATAAAATCTTATTGTTTTTAATTTGAAAAACAAAGATCCAGAACATTAAAGTAAAATAAGTAGCATAAATGAGAGGCGAATGCTGCAAAAATACATCACAGTTATTGATATAACAACAAAGTAGATATCCTAGGATAGATTTTTTTAGAATAGTGTAACCTTTCAAAGCTAACTAAGAAAGATGTAGCCTGAGCTTATCAATCAGAACTACAGATATTAAACAATAATAAAATGTTCTGCACAGCATAATTCAGGACCAAAGAAGTCAGAAGTAAATTTTTATCAAAATTTAAAGCTCTTTCAAATATCAACAAAATAGAGCACTGTCACATTCATTCTATGAGATTATATTAATAAAATTCAATATTAAAGAATGACTATAAAACAGTTATAGTGAATATGAATTAAAAATATTCAACACAATATGCCATGTTGAATCAAACAGATGACTGGATAAAGAAGCTATAGTACTACACATACAATGGGATATTGCCCAGGCATAAAGAAAAATGAAATCATCCAATTTGACGATACATTGAAGAGTGAAATGCCTTGGAGGAAGAGGGAGAGACAGAATGATTTCACGTATATTCGGGCTAAAAATAATCTAGTAGAAAAATAACAAAAGCCAAAGGCCATAGTAATGGAGAGCAGAACTGATCTTGAGACGGATGCCTGCTATTAGAGGGGAAATAGGGTTTGACTATGAAGGGACCACTAAGACAATGATAGAGACAAGTGATTGCTTTGAATCGAAACCAGGGAATAAAAGAATTTAAAGTGGTATAAACAACACCATAGTAAATCATAGTGCCTAAAAGCTTGGGCTGGAAGAAAGCAAGATGAAATAATTACCTGCTTCAGGGGCAGGCTGTGGAGTGGGAAGGAAACTGGGGACATTGGTGGAGGGAAGTGGACTCTGGTTGAATGGACTGGTGTTGGGACATTGTATGCCTGAAATTCAATCATGAATAACTTTGGGGTTTGTTTGTAAATTTGTTTGTTTTGGCTTTGGGGCCACACTTGGTGGTGCGGTGGTGCTCAAGTCTTCTAACTGCACTCAGGGATCACACCTGACAAGCTTGTAGGACCACATGAGGTGCCAGAGATCCAATCTGGATTAGCCAGGTGAAATGTACTTCCACAATGTGAATATATTGTACTTATGTTCAATAGATTATTTGGGGATCTGGTAACAGTATTTCTTTTCTCTCTCTCTTTTTTTTAGGGGAAAGAGAAGGGAGAGAAGTGGGGGAGGAGAGTGAAGAAGAAGAGGGTGAGAGAGGAGAGGACAGAAGAGGCAGGGAGAGACTAGGGAAGAAGAGAAGGGAGGGGTGGAGAGAGGAGGGAAGAGTGGGAGAGGAAAAGAGGGGAAGAGGAGGAGGGGTAGACCTGGTAACAGTATTTCTATTCTTATAATATAATGGTTATTATTAGGATCTATAATAGCCAAATGTATGATGATGGTGAATAGCTTGAAAATAGATAGGGAGGGGCCCGGGAGATAGCATGGAGGTAACGCGTTTGCCTTTCATGCAAAAGGTCATCAGTTCGAATCCCGGTGCCCCATATGGTCCCCCATGCCTGCCAGGAGCAATTTCTGAGCATGGAGCCAGGAGTAACCCCTGAGCACTGCTGGGAGTGACCCAAAAACCAAAAAAAAAAAAAAAAAGAAAATAGATAGGGAAATATCTTTCAGTGGTGTATTATTTTCAATATGGGTGATAACAGTTATATGAATGTTTGAGTGTCATGAAATTCTATTTTCAAAAATGCTTATAATAGCTGATTTTGTTATGCAGTTTACTTCAAAAAAGGGACGATGATGGGTCAGTGATAGAACAGTGGATAGAGAATTTGCCTTACATGTAGCTGAACTGGGTTTAAGCCTGTATCATCTGTGATACCCTGAGCCTGCTAAGAGTCATCTCTGAGTGCAGAGCCAGTAAGCCCTGACCACCACCAGATGTGACACAAAAACAAAATAAAAAGACAATGTAAAGTAAGAAAATTTAAGCTTCAAAAGGTCACAATCAGTTATATTAAATATTCAAGACACATGAAAATAAAGAGACTCCATAGGATTTTGGGGAGAAAACTTCTTAGGCTTTATTGAATCAGTCTTTTGTTTCATCTTTGTTTATATTTTGCCTGTATGTCTAATCACATTAAAAGTTGACACTTTCTTTTGGGGGGGAGGGCCCACAACCAGTGACAGTGATGCTCAGGGGTTATTCCTGGATATTCGGTCAGAAATCACTCCTGGCTTGGGAGACCATATGGGACATAGGGGATTGAGTCCAGGTCCATCCTGGGTCAGCTGCATGCAAGGCAAATAAATGCTCTATCACTGCTCTGGCCTCTAAAAGTTGACACTTATAGAGTCAACTTATAAATGGACACTTTCTTATAGGGTCCAGACTTTTCTCTTTGTTACTAAATTTAGGATTTCCATAAATTTTCACCATCAGGAAACTATTAATGCTACCAGGATAATTAATACTCATCTAAAGGGATTTATTTGGTATTTATCCAATATTTATTATCCAATATTTAATTAACATTTAATTGGCATTTATCCAAATGAGTTTAATTAGTGACACAAATAAGAATATTTATTGGGAAGTTCATTCACTCCTTTCTTCCCAGGAAATACATAATAGACACCTCCTTTAATTATAAATCAATTTTCCTTCTGTGGCTTCTTTTATTCTAGTTTACATGTAGTCAAGTTATTTAATAAGACATCTCTACAACTTCAAGTCATTTCTAACTTTTCCCTTTCATTCACAGATAATTTTATGCAACATAATAATTCAAATTTTAGCTTTACTTCTGGTACTAGACTAATTCAAACAAAGTGGTCCAAACCCATGTTTCTAATTACATGATTATAGTGTCTCATGAATTGAAGAGGAAAGAATTATAACATGTCATCTTCCTTAAGCTGAGGTTATAGATGCTAAACTAAATGGACACTCTCTTGCCAGGCATTTACTTGTTTGTATGTGACACCTTAGACGTTTCATTTCCTGGAATTTCTTTCTCTGTTTGGTTTCTTCTGTTGATTATTACTGTCTGTCAGATGGTATGCTCAGAAAATTATTGGTTGATACAGGGCTATAAATATAAAAGACACTTTGTATAAGATATTTTACAAGTCATTTTTATGAAAGGGATATCAATTCAATTACTTTGACTATGTATTTTTGACCACCACTTTCCTCCTTCTTTATGTGCTGCCAGGAATAAAAATCCAGGACCTCTAATATGACTGGCGGTGCTGTACTGCTGAGACACTTCATCAGTCCTGATTATTTTGATTGGCATCACTCTAAAAGTCCATCTGGACTGTTCTAGGATTCTAAGATGGATCTAGGTCTAGTTGTAACTGAATTGTCAATAGCATTTTACTTTTTTCTTTCTTTTTTTTTAACAGCACCTTTACTGATACAGTGTTGAGAAAATTTGCCCTGAACTTTAACAATCTCAAAGGAAAAAAGGTGCTATCATCTTATCTTCTGTTTTTGTGAGTCAATGTGTCTTCTCAAAACTTTTTGTCTCACATGATGGCTAATGGGGAATAAGGAGAAGTGTAGGAGTGAGGGTATTTTTGTTTTTGTTTTTGTTTTTTTGTGGTCCTGAATATCAATGAAATGGCACTGTAAGGGAAAGGTGAAAATCACACATCTATAGAGCAGTAAGCTGAACCACTTGATATTCCATTACATTATTGGTCAAATGTAAAAAAAAAATCAATGAAAAATAAAAAATGTCTAGAATAGAAAAATGTAGTCTGTAGTATTAATATTAATGTGTTTCAGAATTGCCATGTATCTCTAGCCTAGATATACACCATATGTCTTCAAAATTCTTTCTCATAATATAATAGCTTCTTACCCTTTTGGTATTTTTAGTAATGTTAGAACCATCAATAAACACATCGCCAGATGTAACAGTCTCCTCTTCTGTCAGAATTTTAAATAAAGTAGTTTTACCAGCTCCTGTGTATCCTACCACTCCAAAGCACTCCCCCTTTTGAATTTCAAGGGAGATATTTTTCGCAGCAATAACAACTGGATACTTAAAATATATCTAAAATATATAGAAAAACATTATAGTGAAGAATATGTACAGATAAAAGACATAAAACACCCCCCCTCGTGTCATAGACAACTTTAAGGTATTTTGTAAGAGTGTTTCTATTATTCTGGGAAAACACACACACATTTACACACAGTCATGAACACTAAGTGACAAGTGATGCAGAAATGGCAAATAGTTATAAGGAATGAAACTAACATTTGTTAGCTACAAATGCTGATACCTTTATGAGCTCTTTAATAAGTACTGTTGAATTCAGTGATTCTGGGGTCATTGTCATAATCCTTATTCTTTCGTTTTGTACATCTTCATCTTCTGTTTCTGTATATAATTCTTGAGACATATTTTTCTAATTTTTTCAAGACAAGAATCATATAGGTGGAAAGTTTTTAAGCATCTGGTTTAAAACAAGTCTCTTCATAAAAACTAAACTGAATGATAATCTTATTAATGACAAAATAGAAGGTCTAAATCGCTAAAAATGTATAAATATTAATCATCAACAACTTACACGACTTATGTAGCTCTTGACTAGTTATTCAATAATGAATACTTTACCAGACTACAGAGTATGGAGACTTGGGAAGAAAGGAAAACTGTTCTGTATTGTATATAGTGTGTAAATTAGCAAGATAAATGATAGGCTCTAAATATTGAAAAGCAGCTATTCAAACCAATCATGACAGAATGAAAACCCGTAGGTCTAGGGGCCAGAGAGAGAGCACAGCATAGGCATTTACATTGCACATGGCTGACCCAGGACCAGCAGTGGTTTGATTCTCAGCAACAAAACAAAAAAGAAAGTCAAAACAAATCATATTGTATATTCATTATATTTACATACTATGTTGGGACCTGAATTCTGACCGAGGAGGGACACCATTTTGTAAAATCCACATGGCAGGCATGTAAGGATTTATAAATTAAAAAATTTTCATTATTTGTTGTTTTGTTGTCAAGGATATGAATAAGTGTATCACAAGGAGCTTTGTGAATATGGTCATGGTTTAAAGAATTAAAAATATGGAAAATCTTATTGTAAAAAGCCCCTAGACAATAATTAAATGGTTTTAGGATTTTCTGTGCAAATTTAAGTAAGTGTTTTTTTTTCCTCTCTCTCTCTTAACACCTTTTAGTACTGTTTATGTGTCATGGCATCATGTTGCTTTGCATAAAATACAAGCAGGTGGCTTTCCTCTCTGCATGAGGAGTGATCTCCATGTAGACAGGAAACTTTAAAATTAGTTAGGGGACCCCTGAGCTCTCTTTCAGGGGAATAATCAGGGTTGAGGTGGTGTGACAGGCAGGCACCCTTAAGCATTTGGATGACAAGACCAGGAAGACACCAAGTTGGAGATTTCCTAGGAGTTTCTGGACCTGCACTAACTGGCCACAGCCTGAGCCCTGCTCTAACCCTCCACTCTCAGTCTCAAGAGAAGGCAAAGAGGACTCGAGATCAGCATCTCTTCCAATCCTGAAGGGGAGTTGGACAAGCAACCTCTAGGGAAATCCTGCAGAGGGCAAGATGCCCCTGGTCATCTGCAAGATCATTATGCTGAACTGACCAACTCATCCTTACATCAGACAAGCCTGAGTGACTGTGATGTGACAAACCTGCTGTGTCCCCAACCTATCCACAGAAATTCTCTGTAAGTAATGATGTGCCCCAGGTGGAGATTTCTCTAGCATTGCTGTTTTTATGCAAAGGAACAAGCCAAAAATTATTCAAATATCTGACAAGGTACAAGGTGAAGGTGGAGAGAAAAAAAATTTTTGTAGCTGATTAAATTAAATGCATTCTAGTGGACCTCACTTAAAATCCACTTCTCTGAGTAACCTATGTGGAAATGTTCTTACTAGTTGTACTAGATCAAATCATAAACTGTAAATGCAAGCATTGGTCTGGCTGAAGTAATTCAGAGCTGTGTTTATTGATAATGCTATGATGCTTTGATTTCTGTTGTTTAACTTGTGTTATCATTACAGATGAATAAGGACAGCTGTACCATTTACTGGGATTTATTTGCCTCTGTCTGAACCAGTGCAGGAAAGGCAACTGGAGTTTAAGGCTCTATGTTGTTCTCTCCACTCCAACAGCCATTTAAGTTGCAGGATTGAAGAGAAAGCAGGAATATTCTTTTCTATGTAGTGGAATCACAGCCTGAATAAGAAAGAAACCCTGCAGATCCAGCTGACTCAGCTTACAGAACCAGAACAGAAGGCTGATAGCCCAGGTGTTCCTTTGACAGTTCCTTTGCATAATAACTGCATGACAACTAGCAAGAATGACACCCTCTTACCCAGACTATGGATTGGGAGGGGTTTTCTGGGTCAGTCTGTCACCTTGGGGATTCCTCCTCTAAACTCTGACTTGGTGTGATTTGTTTGGGAATTCTGGGTATACTCTACAAAATCTGCTCCTACTGAGGTGTAAATTTCAAAAAAAAAAAAAAGTGGATGCCAACCAACCCATGGATTCGGGTTCTGGGGAAAGAGTTTCTCTGCTGAATATAAGCATGCGTCAGAGTAGCCATCTGGCAGTACAGAGGGAGCTGGACCCTGAGTTCTCAGCTGGAGGTCTCAGGCAGAGTTTTGGGAGGGCAATCAACCTGAACTGTTTATCCCAAATATCAGTAGGGTCTTTAAGAGAATGTACCCAGACTAACTCTAGTAGTGAACATTAGTTAAGGCAAATAAGGAGAAAGTCAGCAGTGTAACTGTATTAAGGTGCCAGTGTATGCCCTATAACCCTATACCTCTTCTTGGCCCAATGGCCAGAGGGGAAGAGGCATTCAGGACCATAATAATGAGGGCAGTGGTCCAGACAACAGACTGGCCGCTCCTGGAGTGAGGTGAGGACCGTCATGCAGGGATACAAGGTTTGGCATGTGTCTCTTACCACCCCCTCCCCTTACCTAGACTATTGTAATGAGACTGCAGAGGCCAATATAGTTGCATAGGGAAATAATCCCCATTAAGGCTAATTGGGACATGACTTTGTCCCAGTTGTGTGTATCAAGGAACCAACCCCCTGTATGCTTGCTACTGTTTTTTGCACATCCAGGTTATTTTGACATCATCAGTCATTCTCCCACCCCAGGTGTCATACCTGGTAGGAGAGGGTGGGTGAGAACTCTCCTATCAAGTGGTGCTGATCAGGATATTAGCTGATGTTGCTTTCCAGAGCAGGTGGGGACTAGACCTAGGCTCTGGAGGGATATATATATATATATATATATATATATATATATATATATATATATATATATATATATATATATATATATAGGCTAACAAGTCAGAAGTCAGCCGTGAGACACTGCAGCAGGTTATGGCTAATTTGCCAGAGTGAGAAGGCAACGGAAAGATTCTGCCACCTGGTATAAATAGTGGTTCAATATCACCCTGGAAAACCTCCCTGATTAAGATGCTTGTGCTAAAGTCCTAGTCTGTGCCCACAAGTAGGGACAAAGATGAGGGACCTCGAGGAAAGTCAAAGATTTGACTCAGGCTTATAAGAAGAGGAGGGAATGTTGGGACCTGAATTCTGAATGAAGAGGGATGCCACTTTGTAAAAGCCACATGGCAGGCTTCTTCTTAGGTTCTGAGCAGGGGGAGATACCATATCTTAAGGATCACATGGTGTGAGTCACATGGTGGGGCTTCACAAGCCTATTTTCATAGACCCCGCCTCAATCTACCTGACTATACCAGGTAGCCTATCAGAGAAGGACAGGGAGCAGTAGGAAGGTGCCCCTAGACAAGAGCCAATCATTTTAAGGATTATCAGAAAGCTGGAACCTCCCTATGTCCCTTCCCTATATAATCTTCCTCATGACCTTGGGCGGCGCTCATCTCCTTAGGGGGATGGCCCTGGCTGACAAGGTTGGAGAATCTTGTTGGAAGACAAAATTAAAGTATTAAACTTTATTCCAATTGTGTGGTCTCGTCCTTCTACTCTGAACCCTGACAACTAATTTCTAATAAATTACTTTTTTAGTCTCAATAAGAAATTATTGTAGTTTGCACATAAGACCTTAATTAGTTTGGTAGGATAACAACTTCTCCCAGGTAGAAGTTTTATTATTATTAT
>PVKC010002722.1:0-41975 GCA_004027635.1 Crocidura indochinensis
TCGATCTGAACAGAACACAAAGACAGAACTCAGAAAACTTCAAACTGAAATAGCAGGCCTGAAAAAACATGGTAGCTCAACTGAAAACCTCTGTGGATGCCCAAAACAGCAGGGTAGGAGCAGCTGAGGAGAGAATCGGAGTACTGGGAGAGGAGATGCAGAAAAACTCAACACAGCAGAAGAAATGGGAAAAGAACCTTAGGACAAATGAGCAGGCAATGGAAAAAGTACTCAAGGGATGTGAACAGTTGAAAATAGAAGTCTTTGATAAACCCAAAAGAAACAACATAAGAATCATTGGAGTCCCAGAGACCCAATCAGGAGATCACCAAGAAGAATCAACTGTCAAAGACATCATCAAAGAGATGCTACCAGAGTTAAGGACTACATGCAATCAAATCCTTCATGCCCAAAGAGTACCAGCCAAACGAGACCCAAAGAAAAACACCCCCAGACACATCCTCATTACAATGACAAATCTCTCAGATAGAGATAGAATACTGAATGCAGCAAGGTCAAAAAGGGAAATTACATTCAAAGGAGCATGCCTAAGACTTACAGCAACCATGTCACAAGAAACTCTGATTGCCAGAAGACAGTGGTGGGACATTGTGACAAGACTGAAGGAAATGAATGCCTCACCGAGAATACTGCACCCAGCCCAACTCACATTCAGGTATGAAGGAAAAATACATAGCTTCATGGATAAACAACAGCTTAAAAACTTCACAGATGATAACCCAGCCTTAAAGGAAAAACTGACAGGTCTATTCAAAGAAAAGAGAGACCAACAAACACAGGAAACTTACCTACAAAGATGACATTAATTCCTCTGACAATCATCTCCCTCAATATAAATGGGCTAAATTCATCAATTAAAAGACACAGAGTGGCAAAGTGGATAAAAAAAGATGAATTCAACCTTCTACTACCTACAAGAAACACATCTGAATAGTCAGGACAAGCAAAGACTCAAAATCAAAGGCTGGAGGAAAATCATCCAAGCAAACAATACCCTCAAAAAAGCCGGGGTGGCCATATTAATATCTGATGATGCCAACTTTATACTCAGAAAAGTGGTAAGGGACAAAGATGAATACTATGTTCTAATCAAGGGATATGTGCAACAGGAAGAAATCAGACTATTAAACATATATGCACCCAATGAGAGACCAGCAAATTATCTAATACAGTTACTGACAATTCTGAAAGAAGAAATCAATAATAACACAATAATTATGGGAGACCTCAACATGGCCCTATCAACACATGATAGGTCAACCAGACTGAAACCCAACAAAAACATACTAGTCCTAAACAGAGAAATGGAAGAAAAAGGACTAGTAGATGTATATAGGGCACTCCATCCCAAAAAACCTGGATACACATTCTTCTCCAAAGTACATCGGTCATTCTCCAGGATAGACTACACGCTGACACATAAAACATACCTCCATAAAATCAAGAGGATAGAAATCTTGCAAGCTACCTTTGCTGACCACAAGGCTCTGAAATTAGATGTGAACTGTAAAGCCACACAGAAGAAAAACATTAACAACTGGAAATTAAACACCCTGCTGCTGAACAACCAGTGGGTCCGAGATGAAATAATAAAGGAAATTAAAACTTTCCTGGAAACAAATGACAATGAAGTGACAACCCCCAGAATCTATGGGACACAGCAAAAGCAGTCCTGAGAGGAAAATTTATAGCTCTACAAGCACACATCAGGAAGGAAGAAGGGGCATACCTGAATAACCTAATGACACAGCTCAAAAAATTAGAAAATGACCAACAAAAGGAACCAGAAATAGGGAGACAGAAGGAAATAACAAAGCTGAAAACAGAACTCAATGAAGTGGAAAACCCGAAAATCAATCCAAAAGATCAACGAAAGCAGAAGTTGGTTCTTTGAAAAAATAAACAAGATTGAATGGCCATTGACAAAACTCACAAAGAAAGAGAGAGAGAAGTCTGATAACCAATATTAGAAATGAAAAGGGGGAAATCACAACAGATACTGTAGAGATCCAAAGGGTAATCAGAGGCTACTTTGAGAAACTTTATGCTACTAAACATGAGAAACTGGAAGAAATGGAAAATTTCTTGGACACATATAACCTTCCACACTTAAATAAGGAGGAGGTAGAATATCTAAACTCCCCCATTACCACTGAGGAAATTGAAAGTGTAATCAAGCATCTACCCAAAAAGAAAAGCCCAGGCCCAGATGGATTTCCTAGTGAATTCTTTCAAACCTTTCAAGAGGAGCTACTACCAATCCTAGCCAGGTTGTTCCATGAAATAGCAAAAACGAGAATACTCCCAAATAGCTTCTATGAAGTCAACATCACCTTGATACCAAAACCAGACAGAGATGCTGCCAAAAAAGAAAATTACAGACCAATATCCCTGATGAATGCCGATGCAAAGGTCTTCAACAAAATCCTGGCAAATAGGATCCAATGCATCATCAAGAAGATCATACACTACGATCAAGTAGGTTTCATTCCAGGAATGCAAGGATGGTTTAACATCCGTAAATCTATCAACATCATACACAACATCAACAAGAAAAAAATAAAAATCACATGATCATATCAATAAATGCAGAGAAAGCATTTGATAAGGTCCAACACGAAGGTAAAATCCAAATGGATTAAAGACCTTGATATCCGACCTGATACCATAAGGTATATAGAACAACACATTGGTAAAACACTCCATGACATTGAGACAAAAGGCATCTTCAAGACGGAAGCTACACTTTCCAAACAAGTGGAAGCAGAGATCAACAGATGGGAATACATTAAACTGAGAAGCTTCTGCACCTCAAAAGAAATAGTGCCCAGGATACAAGAGTCACCCACCCCCACCGAGTGGGAGAAACTATTCACCCAACACCCATCAGATAAGGGGCTAATATCCAAAATATACAGGGCACTAACAGAACTTTACAAGAAAAAACATCCAATTCCATCAAAAAATGGGGATAAGAAATGGACACTTTGATAAAGAAGAAATACAAATGACCAAAAGGCACATGAAAAAATGCTCCTCGTCACTAATCATCAGGAAGATGCAAATCAAAACAATGATGAGATACCACCTCACACCACAGAGATTGGCCCGCATCACAAAGAATGAGAATAATGAGTGCTGGCGGGAATGTGGAGAGAAAGGAACTCTTATTCACTGCTGGTGGGAATACTGTCTAGTCCAACCTCTATTGAAAGCAATATGGAGATTCCTCCAAAATCTGGAAATTGAGCTCCCAATAGACCCAGCTATTCCACTCCTAGGGATATACCTTAAGAACACAAAAATTCAATACAAAAACCCCTCCGTCACACCCATATTTATTGCAGCACTATTCACAATAGCCAGGCTCTGGAAACAACCAAGATGCCCTTCAACAGACGAATGGCTGAGGAAACTGTGGTACATATACACAATGGAATATTATGCAGCTATAAGGAGAGATGAAGTCATGAAGTTTTCCTATACATGGATGTACGTGGAATCTACCATGCTGAGTGAAAGAAGACAGAGGGAGAGAAAGAGAGACGCAGAATAATCTCACTCATCTATGGGTTTTAAAGAAAATAAAAATCATTTTTGCAACAATCATCAGAGAAAATGAGAGGAGGCTGGAACTTCCAGCTCACTCCATGAAGCTAACCACAAAGAATAGTGAGTGCAGTTATAAAAATAATCACACAGAAAACTACCATAATCACGTGAATGAATGAGAGAACTGGAAAGCCTGTCTGTAGTACAGGTGTTGGTGGGGTGGGATGGAGGGTGACTTGGGACATTGGTGGTAGGAATGTTGCACTGGTGAAGGGGGTGTTCTTTACATGACCGAAACCTAATCACAATCATATATGTAATCAAAATGTTTAAATAAATAAAAAATAAAATTAAAAAAAGAATTATGCATGAGAGAAAGCAGCAGAAATGTTTGTGGAACAAAACACTGAGACAGTGAAAACATCCATGAATCACTTACTTGACAAATTGAATTTCTTAGTGGAATATGATGCAACCAATAAATAAATAAAAAACACATATTTCTAAGTGCAAGGGCTTCTGAAATGTTATGTAGAAACAAAGTAAAACAAACAAGAACAATTATATTTTATAGTCTTGTATGAAGTTTAAAAACATCTAATGCAATATTAACGCAACTCTGAAAAAGGAAGATAAGAGGAAATGCTATGAATGCTGAATTCAAAGATATGTTCACAAGGACGTGGTGCATGCTTTGCATATACAGGATCCCAAGTTTGATTACTGTTACTCTGTGACCTTTGAACACTGTCTGGTGTCCCTCCAAAATGGAATAAAACAATCATGAATTGCAAAGAACTAACAACCTAACTTAGTAGCATTGTAGAATGTGTCCTTGAGATATGCAGAGAGGAAAATCAGAGGAATTTTATTTCCTTTATGATATTTAATCTCTAAATCTGTATGAGAAGTCTTAGGCATTAATTTTTTATAAATCTACATATTTGAAATATGGCATATTGTTTCTTTTGTGTATTAAATATAAACAAATGAAAAGGTTCTTTCAGCATATGTAAAACATGAGATATATTAAGTAAAAAAATAAGAAGTGAAAAAAAAGACAACAGATTTATGCCTAGGTATAGAATGCTACCAGGTTTATAACTTGTGAAAAATACTCCAAATTCATATTTCCTCATATATTAAAATAAATGAATTCTAGATTTATAGTAAAAACATACTCTTATATCTTTAGAAATTGGATAGCAAGTGAATTAGAGAGGAAAACCTAACTTCTGCCCTATATTTCCTTGTTTCTGAACCATAAGAATAAGTTATACATTCAATTATAAATGAAAATTGTTGTTTTCTTTTATTGATGTTTGGTAACTTATTAATTAGATGAGCATGCCTTTAATCTGTGGAAACTCAAAATTCAAGAAATTAAGAAACTTTCTTACATTTTTTTCCTTTATGTTTCAGTTTTGTTTGAGGGTTACACCCTAGGATTCTTGGGGGTTACTCCCTGCTCTGTTCACAGGAATCACTCCTGTTGGTGCTCTGGGACCATATGGATGCCAGGGATTAAATATGCATTGACTATGTGTAAGACAAGTGCTCTTTCCTCTAGTCTAGACTATTTCTTCAGTTCATGCACTGAAGATATTTTCTTGAAGTCACAAAAGAGTGACCGATTCATGCCCCAAATTTAACATTTTCTTTCACTAGATTTTTCCCTTAAGGTCTTGGTTTACTCCTCGTTCTGTTCTCAGAAATTATTCCTTGGCCGGTTTGTCCATTCTTAATTTGGTTGACCATATGCAAGTACCTGCTATACTATTGCTCTAGCCACTTCCTCTAGCAAGTTTTTGTCATAGCCCAAAGTGTGTTTTTGCCAGTATTTTGTATATTTGAGTAAAGAAGTCTATACTTGTAGAAACTAATTACAGTTGGAAGAAATGAGACTAAAACAGAAAACATGATGGGTAAATAAACAATAGATCATATAGGACTTGATATATAGTTGTAGATAAAACCAGGTTGTTTTCTAAATAGTAAAAAGAATTGTTAAGTACTAATCAGGGAAAGAGTAGGGCGAAATTTCTGAGTAAACTAGAATAGCTGGAGAAGTTGTTATTAGGAGAATCTTGGTTGAGAAAAGGCTCAAAGAAGATGAGTGAGTGGGGCTGGAGCAGTGGTGCTAGAGGTAAAGCATCTGCCCTGTAAGTACTAGCCTAGGATGAACTGTGGTTCCATCCCCCAGAGTCCCATATGGTCTCCCAAGCCAGGAGCCATTTCTGAGCGGATAGCCAGGATTAATCCCTGAGCGTCAACGAGTGTGGCACCCAAACAAAACCAAACAAAACAAAAAAGATGAGTGAGTGAGCCAAGCAGGCATTTTGAGAAAAATAAAATCATTCCAGGCAACTAACTAGGCCCTAATAAACCGGTGAATATGCAGACCAGCAAAATCAGCAGCTTGCTGATTAGAATATTCTATTACTACCACCACAGTGTTCCACTACCTAATTTGTCTGAGATTTGCTATTTCTTCTCCTGACAGGTTCTGTTACATCCAAACTGTGCACTTAGAAACCACATTATTTCCCTTTAGAAATATCAACTAATGTGGATTATATTTACAGATCAGTTGGGGGTTGTTAAAATGGGGTTGTCGTTAATTGGAATCTCGTCTTCAACCTAACATCAACCTATAGCACAAATAAGGATCGTGAGCAGTTTGGAAGCTTTTCCCAATTCCCCCATCATCCAGAATGTGACTATGATCCAAGCTCATCAGCGACAAATGAGATTCGTTTGTTCCCAAAGACTGAACACATGCATATCCAAATAAAGGAAACAGGAACTACTTACATGGCAAAAGCCTTTATCGCCTTTATGTTCTACAAAGCAGACTTTATAAACAATGTAGAAGGCTTTTCTCAATACAGACCTTTCAAAAAAGGTGGTTCAAATAAAAAGAATATGAGTGGGTTCTCTGAGTTAAAAAATCCTTTAGTATATAAAGAGAAACAAGTAGGCAATATTACAAATGCAGCTTGATGTTCAAGGAGAAGCAAAATCAAACTCAGTTCACTAGGAGCAGTGGATGTCGAGGGGGAGGGCTCTGGAGAGGAAGAGAAAAAGAACAAGGCTTGCAACTTTGAGCCTCACAAAATATGCTGTAGTAAGGACTTAATTTTTTTTAATCTTCTCTCAACCTACCACAAGTTTTCTTGACCTTGCAAAAGTCCTTCTGTATCTGTTCATAGATCTGTGAAAACAAGGGCAATGATCTCTTCTCTCTGTGGATCCTTTAGGATAATTTAGTGACTCTAATACCTAATACCAACTACTATTATGTGTACTGCCTTTGTTCTCCAAACTCGCACCACTGACCTAATAATGGACAAAATGACAATCATGTCTATAGCCACTTGCAACAAAAGACTCTCCATAGTCTCATATTGCAGCATAATGAAGAGAAATTACAAGTGGATAGAGAGCAGCAAGTACTCCGAGATAATCTGAGGATGGGATGAAAGGAACAGTCTCTGTGATGCCCTTATAAATGTGCCAAAGGTCTAACGGGAGAGGAAACATGCTTCCTAGTTAATTTTCCATATTAGTGTAATGAGAACAAATAGACAAGCTGCCAGCGGGTTCATTTGGCTAATGTTTCAGTCAGCAGACACGGCACAGCTTCCACTAAAAGGGGTTAAAGGTGGACAAAAATATATATAATTCTAAGCTGCTTCTTTTTGCCCTGCAAAATAACAGAGTAAGGCCACTACGAATAGTGGTTTGGTGATAATACTAATCATTTAGACTTCATTTCTCCTACCAGGATCTGGTTTTTGCAAACTCTTTCATTTTAATAAACCTCTGCTGGCTGAATTATACCTCCAGCATCAAGTCTAGCTGGATACTTTCTTTCCATTGCTGTGAATAGTTCCCCAGGCAGTTGAATAAAAAGACAATTTTGTAGATGCTCATTCTGCCATGCAATAGTGAGAATTCATTATTCAAACGTATCAGCGACTACTCAAATAGAGACCAGTCTCTGTGAGAATTTTGACAAGGAATAAAAAAATATAATATAAATATGCAGTAATCCCTTGCCTTTGTTTATAAAATAGAAATTCTTCTATATAACAATAAAAATGTTCCATATTGGAAGCATAGGATTGTGAAAGGATAATGTTTATTAAACCTTAATATAACATAACCACTAGCAATACAAGATTTGGTATAAGGTATGTATATATTTGCTAAAAATTTTCTGCAATCACCATTTTAGTAATCACTTTGATGAAAATTGTCAGGTAGATTACTATCTTTTCAGTATTATATTGTAGAATTGGGCCACAATAACACTTTTTATAAAAATTACCCATATGAGCATTCATGCCAGGAATTGGGCTAAAATGAAAACATCTTTTTACTACATCCACATTCAATAGGCTGACCAAGGTCCCCTCTTGTTAAAGACACTTAGATCTCTCTTCTCATTTTGTTACAATAAACAGTATAATCCTTAGGTTAGCTCGGTTATATCTCCTTTTAAAGAATAATTCTAATGATTTAAATATGTTCATAATGTAAATATAATATAAATATCTGCTAATGATAATTCATAATGACAATAAGATGATATATTGAAGAACTGAAAAATTGGGAGACAACTGGGAGTCATTTATGTAGAGGTCTGAAAAAGTAACTTCACTTTTTATTCATCTGAAGAAATGAAGAATTTCTTAGCAACTGGTGTGTATGGTTCTTTCTGGTAACATCTTTCACTATATTGGGCAACTTTGAAGTATCCAATCGGGTTTGATACCTGAAACCATGTAACTTTCTGAGTTTGTCTGGGTATAAGCTCAGGAAATCGAGAAGGCTAGTGAGTGGCATAGCTTAACCTTGTCATCAAAACACTTGACTAACACAGCATTCTTCTGTCTGTACTGACCCTCTGACAATGAGCATGAGTATTAGTGTTGATGTTCAGGCCCCCATGATAACTGCTCAGTAATTAATATCTAATAAGTATTTATGTGTTACCATATTCTGAAATTAAATACTTTGACTTAGTGATGTCAGAATAGCACTGAGTCAACTTAGTTCTTGAACATGTATTTTTCTTCAACTACCATTTAGGAGAATTATTAGGGATCAGCTGAGATAGTTTTTGTATTGATAATCATTGAGTTACTATGACTCAGTAATAACATATTAATGAACGATATTGAGTTGGAGATAAATGTAATTGGGCTATGAATAGCTGCAGAACCCAAAGTCCATATTTATGAAATCTTTTCATGAGGTAAAAAAGCACATATTTAAACCATATGTAAATTGCCCAAATTATTTTTAGTTTACTTCTGCTTGTATAAATAATTGAAATTTAGTCAAATTTAAATATCACATTTTCTTATATCTCTACAAATACAATATAATTTATTGAAATTTGATGCTGTGAACTATTGATAAGGTTTCAGCTATTTCGGCTAAAATGCAAATTTCCCTTAACAAAGTATACTAATATTTTCTGAGGCCGTGAAAGTAAGTACAGTAGGTAGGCACTTGCTTTGTACATGCTTGACCCAGGTTTGATCCTGGCACTGAATATTGTGTCTCCAACCAAACCAGATGTTATCACTGAGCACCAATCCATAGAGTAAGCCCTCACCACCACAGAAGATGTAATCAAAAAATCTGAAACAGCAAAAAAGGAGTTATACTAATATGCTATACTTAAATAAGAATTAATATATTTGTAAAGAAATGGATCATACTTGTGTAAAAATACTGTGAATGTAGTAGGGAAAATACAACTAGGGTCTCATTCAGAGACTATGTATGAAAAGAATGCTTGCTGCTGTTGATATCATCTTTCCAGAATTTCTTGATTGATGCTAAGAAGAAATGAGCATAGAAAGTTAGAATGGCACACAATATTCATTCACATATACTTTTAATCATCATTTCTCATTGATTTTCCCTATTAAATTATGAGCGAATCAAATTATTAGTGCCAGTTCTTATTACAAACTGAGTAAACTCTTGCACTGTTATCATTGTGATATTTGACAGTTTTACTTTGGTCTACGAACAGTTAATTTTTTTTAACTGTTCATGAGTAACGAATGTGATTCACAGAGGTTCATTTAGCATTTAATATTTTTATCATAAAATAACTATTCATTAGTTAGCCACTGATCAAAAGGGGATTAGAAATGTTTGGCTAATTTCAGTCAAATCAGCCAATCTACAGCCTGTAGTAGTTCATAAAGCTGTAGAAATGAATCCAAAATATTTAAGCAGACTCACATTAAGAAGATGCTCACCACTCTATAACATAGTTTGGGGTTTTTTTGCTGTGCAGTCTTAATTTATTGAAAAAAGATGTTCAATAAATATTCAAAAGTATGTTATGGTTTAGCAAGGTCATCTCACTTTTAAACATCATTATTTTGTTTGTTTTCTGGATCAAAGTGAGACATACATTACAGATACAAACTATATTTTGTAGTATGTTTTACTTAACATATTGATAGGTTTTAAGTTTTGAGTTATTTTAAATTGTATGTGTGTTAAAAGCCAACATGAGGGCATTCTTTTCTATGAAAATTTCATAATTCCTTAAAGAGTTCTACTTTTATAAATAATTGCTTTTATGGAACATATATAAGAAATAAGATTACAGTTAAATAATCAAATGTCTATAAATGTAGGTAAAATCAAACACATTATATAGGCTCATTAAATTATAACTTTTTTATTAAGTAAACAGAATAAAGAAAGTTAAACTAAATATTGGCAGTCTCTGTGTTTTTCTAAAATTTAATCTTCTGAAAAAAGTTTCAAAGCTGGTGAAACTTACTTTTCTAAATTTACTTGAAAGTGAAACCCAGTAGTTATGATTTTTCTTAGTAAAGTATTTAAAATGCTAAATATCACTATTATACAGTGTGCTTAAATTTATTTTATTTGAGCAAAGATGCTTTTAAGTGTATGATTTTAATATAAATTATTATTATTTCTAACATATTTGCACTGAAATTTTCTAATTCTATGAAATTCTCCTTTCTTTTCTTTCTTTTTTATTTTTATTTATTTATTTATTTATTTTTCCAAAACACCCAATAGTGTTCAAGGGTTTCACCTGGCTCTTAACTCAGAAATAACTCCTGAAAAGTCTCAGGGATCCTAAGAGATGCTGGGGAATAAAACCTGGCATATGCACTGAAGGCAAAGCCCTACTTGCTGTACTACAAACTAGATCCCTCTATGAGTTTTTTGGAACAAATAAACTCAGATTAGATAATCAGTTAATAAAATATGTGGACATCCTACATAGTATATAAAAGTATAACCTCATTTCTAAAGCATCTAATACATTCACTAATACAAAAAACATTAACTGTAAAAAAGCACCATTATTGAATAAATATATATCCTAATCAATGCCATTAGCATTCTACAAATTTTATTATCATTTTAACACTCCAAGTTGGTCCTCTAATATTTTTGTTTTAGAGCTTAAGCCATTCAAGAAAAATTTCTCACAGCTAAAATTTGGAATACCAAAAGGAAATTTTTCTAATATCTTTCATCAGTATAATTCAAATACCTATTAAAATTTTATTTATCTAAATACATCTTGCCTAATGTCACATAAATATGGAATTAAGTCTGTGGTAATTGGTATGACTTCAACTCTGAATTCTGTGATAACATTTTAAGTTAAAAACTTCCCAAATATCTGCCAACCTAGCTAATAAGTAGAAATTTAGTCACATTTTTCCTTGTTTGTTAATGATTGATGGTGTTAAATGGAAAAGCATTGAAAATCATGTTAACATCAAGATATATTTAATCTATTGCTTCTCCTTGATCTCCTAAGTCAGTCTGACATATAAGGAAATTAGATTAATCTGACATGATTCATTCTTTATACAGCCTTGTTTATTACTCCCCAGTACAAGGTAGTTGGTGTTCATCTAGCTGTTACCAATTGATTTTTGATGACAAATTTTATCTTCTTTTTATTTTTTCACTAAAATTTAACTGAAACAAATCATTATTCTGCAATGTTTATTATGGGGTGGGGAAATGTGTAATATTTTACTATGTAAAATTGTGGTTCTGTTTTATTAGAAAGCGTTTAAAGAAATTTCTTAATGTTTTAAGTTTAATAAAAAGAATATATATCATAATTAAATCAATAAGGTAATCTCTGCATTATTGTCAGAGACTATTAGTAGATAGAAATAAATGATTTAAGCACACAAAATGTTAATAGCCATGTTTTTTGGAGGCCATACTCATTAAGGATGGGAGAGCCACTTCCAATGATACTCTGCATGTAGACACATTCCCTTAGTGCTCAGGTGTTGCTATTTTTGAGAATCAAAGTGCTTTTAGGGCCACACTAATTGTTTCCATGGTCTCCCCTATAGTATGTCCCAGTGCCAGTGGGCAGTGGATTATTGACATCTAAACTGTACAGATGCCATTTATAAACTATATTTTTTCAGATATATACCTGATACTTAGTAGCAATTTTTAGCTACATTAAAATGCATTTCTTTCTTCTCTGGATTAAATGTGCTCCATTTTCCCCCACCAATTATTACTATAGTTATTCTTCTAAAACAAAACAAAATTAAATGGACACATTCTACTATTAATCTTTTACAGTTTAACACTATATATAAATTCTTCAGTGTAAATAAAAAACAATCACTGAAGAACTATCATTGAAATCTACTAAACTGTTATTTGTTCATTGGAAATTGTGATGGAAGGAAATGATGTTTCATTACCTATACCTGTGAAGAACTCAGGATATTAGCAGTCAAAATGAGCTAAATAATTAAGGGATGTTAATGTATAATTAAACCCCATCAGGTTATCAAAGGTGTAGAATTTAGAAAACCTTAATGCAAAACTTGGTTTCTATGGTGACCCACACTCCTTATTTCTCATATGTCAGCTGAGACAAAGGACACTCATTATTATGTGGAGAAATAGGAGAGGTGTATTATTGTAATTATTTCAAATTGTGTTAATTCAGAATTCTCATAAAAGACTGAAGAGCTTTTCGGGGTACTTTAGAAGTGACTCACTCACATTTATCCCTGGCACCACATATGGTCCTTGGAGCACTATCAGTGATTCCTACAAACAGAACTAGAAGTAATCCATGAGCACAGCTAGGTGTGGCCTTAACTTTTCAGCCCACCTCCACCACAAAATCAAGACAAAACAAAACATTTTAAGAAGAAAGATTGTTATCATAGCCACTGATCAAAAAGACCTTCCAAGACATTCCTCTTGATCATATTAATTGAAGCATTAAATGTCCATATGTTTACCACTTGAAGAACAGTGTATATCATTCTTTCATATAGTCCATTTCTGATATTATTTATGTTTAATATAAGAATTATAAACAGGATCTTTGGGTGTCAAAGTTCGAAGGAGAAGCATTGTGAGAAGGAAATAATTAAGTAGATAATAGTAAAATATATTTAAATATTAAAAATCGGAAAAGTGCAATGGGGAAGCCAGATTGTGGTGCAAGAGATAGGGTATTTGCCTTGCATGTGCTGACCTAGGATGGATCACAATTTGATCCCCTGGCATCCCATAATGTCCTCCAAGCCAGGAGCAATTTCTGAGTACATATCCCTGAGTATCACCGGGTGTGACCCAAAAACCAAAAAAATGAAGTGCCATGGAGGAGGACCATTCTGTGTCATAAAAATAGAGATTAGATACATGAGAATGAAATGAAGATTACTAAAAAATTACTTTTTTATACACTGTTCTCTTTCAGAAACATATTTGAGGAATTTGTCTTCAAGATAAATCGAAATAATCCCATTCTAACTTACTTCATTATTTCATCCTATTAGTCTATTACTAAAAAGAAAGCATGACCTTTTATGAAATAAGTTTATGGACTAGAGATATAATCCAGAAGGTAAGGCACTTACCTTCCATGCAGGTGACTCTAGGTTAAGTGCCACATGGTTTATAAGCACAGCCAAGGAGGATCCTGGAAAACAGAGTCAGGAAGAAATAAGCACTAAGCATTAATATTACCCAATGCCCAATGACAAATAAAATATTGAAAATATTTAAATATTTAAAAATATCTAAGTTTATTTATTGAATATGAATATAGCATTCTTCACTGTACTTCTAAAAATTTATATGTGTATTTTTTTTCTCTAAAACTGTTCTATTGAATTTGCTCACATACTTCTTTCAACTCTTCTGTTCTACTTGGGGTCAAGCGCTAGAATATTTCTGCATTCCACTCCCAATAGTTTGTAATGGTTGTTCTAGAGTTTTTTGAAACATATAGTACATTTTCATGGATCATATGTGATCTCCATTAAAGCTACTGAAATTCTCTTGTAACCTGGTGTATTGAACATTTCTAATGTCTGAAAGAGTACAAAATGACAAGGTGAGGCAGCAGAGAGGGGAACTCAACAACAACAAAAAATACTACTCTAAGATTTCAAAGATCCTTTATGTATTTATCAGGATCCCTTCTTGCAACAGTATTGATATAATTTCTGACAAATGTGCAGAGGCATTCTCATATCTTCAAAGTGCACTAAACACAGTGAAAACACACACACATACAAATATGCACAGAGTGGTTTTACTGCACAAATTAAATTTCAGTCAAATAAAATTAAGCATGCAGGAATACATGTACTCATTAAGGATACTGACTTGATTGTTGAGGAGGTAAGATAAATTAAATTATCCATATAACTTGAACAAATCTTTGTCATCACTGTCAAAGTAGTTTAGGAATGTTAAATTTATTTTTATATCCCTGCAATAAGGCACTTAAAATAAACTTACTGGTATGAACACCTTTATTTTAAGAAAAAAAATAGAAACATGAATTTGTAATTCTGATACCTTTTTTCCTACTTATTAAGAACTATATGTTTCCTGGGCTCGGAGAATTAGCACAGCAGCATTTGCCTTGCAAGCAGCTGATCCAGGACCTAAGGTGGTTATTCAAATCCGGGTGTCCTATATGGCCCCCCGTGCCTGCCAGGAGCTATTTCTGAGCAGACAGTCAGGAGTAACCTTTGAGCACCACCGGGTGTGAAAAAAAAAAAAACAACTATATGTTTCCTATGCTTCCTACTAATAAAAAAAAAAAAGCTCAGTAAAAGGAATTTTAAATACCATTTTCACATATTACTACAAATATTGCTTATATATTTTGATTAAAACATGTTTTAAACACTATTGTGGTGAAAATTTGGTAAAATAGGCTACATATTAAGGAGTGAGTGATAAGACACATTTTAGCCTTTTATTTTTATTTAAATGTGCTAACCTTCATTTAAATAAAATAGAAGAAAATAAATCTGTCAAAAAATAAAAAAGGGAAGCTATTACTGACCTGTTGGTCAGTTATTTCCTGTGAGATAACAGACTTTAAAAATGACTTTCTAGGATGGGGCTAGAACATTAGTTTAAAGTGAAGAAATGTTATCAAGATCCTGAAGAGATTTTTCCATGATCATCCCTCAACCATCACTCCCAGGGTAACCTCACTTATTCTCCACACCTAGACTAAAACCCAGAAAAATTTCATGGGTGCTGAGTCTTGGTCGGAGTCCATATAAACTATAATTTCCCTGAAGTTGCTAGCAGCAGGTGATTCCCAAAATATTGAAAAATATTAAAGTCCTTATATTACTCCTTTATAATAAAGTAACTTTAACATTTTCAAAGTTTTTACCGTTCTCAATAATTTTTTACCATTTTATTATTTTTGGGGGGTTGAGACACACTTAGCAAGTTTTGAAGGATCATATGAGGTGCTGGGGATCAAACCCAGTTAGCTACATGTAAGGCAAATAACTTTTTTTGTACTATGACTCTACCCTTAAGATTTTATTTAATAGTCCATCCAGGAAAGATCATAAAATGGTATCTTGATGGTGTTTGATCTTTGTTATCCAATTTTTTTTCAATTTTATGATTGTATGTTATGTATGTATGCATCATCATCTTTTATACATTTAAGTTTATTTAGGTAAAGCATTTCCAGTTAAAAGAACTCTTTGTCATTTAAGTGACTATGTCCCCAGTCTTTCCTTTCTCTAATGTCTTCATAATTTTGACAGTCATGAATCTGTCACAGAAAAAAATGCTCGGTGAGTACTTGCTTTCCGTTTCCCTGTCATCTGCAATGCAAAGTGATTTTCTCCATTACAGATCCGTTTTCTCTTATGTTGTTATTTAGCTAACCTTTACTCTTCCAGTGATTTCTCTGTGAGTCAATACTATAGATTAGAAGGACTGTTGTGGGCATTTGTATCTCTCCAAATGCACAGTGATGAATCGTTACAATTCTTTCTTCCCTGTGTCACCTCTAAGATTTGTATGTACAACAAAAGCACAAATCATTGCTCTTTATTTGTTACTCATATAAAATGCATTCCAAAAGGATGAGGAGAAAAATCTAAATTGAGGTGATTTAAAAGAGAGCACTTCCCAGGCAATATACCAGAAAGATTATTTCACTATAGCATAAAAATGATTGATAGCTTTATAGGAATATATGATCTGAAACCATTTTTATCTTTGCAACACTCATATTAATATGATTAGTAAACATTTGGATTTATATTGTGCTTGATAAACTAAAGCATCATAAAAATAAAGCACACGGCTGATCTTCATTTTAGCAATGAATAAGAGTAATAAAATTATGACATATAGAAGATTCTATAGATGACATATTTTTGCATAGTTTAGAATAATTTTATCATAGGGCAATACTTTTGAAAGAAAAATTTCATCCACATTGAAATGACAGCCCTTTAGAAAATTATTATGCCTCACAATTCCAGTTTTAGTAACATTGATAATAAGGAAGACTAGTAACATATATTTCTATTGCTTTTTATCTTTTAGAAGACTTTTAAAATGATAAATTTACCAAATATGATAATGTTCATTTTTCAACAACTACAAAAGACATATAAATGGTAGGATTTAGAATCATAATTAGCAGGGATTTTTTTAAATTAATACCAGAATAGGCCCATATTTAAGACATAGCCTAAGATTTTTATTTTTAGTTAAATCCAGAAATCTGGGTAAGAGGCAAGGTAGAAATAAATTCTGTTGGAAAGGGGAAGATAAACCATTCATACATACCTTCTTCAATCACATATTCAGGAATCTGAATAAATAATATAACATGTATTTTTAAAACAGTTCCTATAAATGTTAAGATTATTGTGTCAATAACAAATAAATTTTAATCATGCTGTATATTTTAAACATCAAAGTGTCTAAATCATAATGTTCCTAATCCTGGGCTAGAACAATAGTACTGGGTGCTTGCCTTGTACACAGCTGACATGGGTTTGATTCCCAGAACCCCATATGGTCTCCAAAGCCTGTCATGAATGACCCCTGAACATAGATCGAAGAGTAAACTCAGAAAATTGTCAGGAGTGTTCCCTCAAATCCCCCAATAATGAAGGAGAAAATGAAATGTTATTGAGATAGCTTAACTCATTTTCAAAAAAATTTAGTAAATGTGTTTAAAATTTTTAATATATAAAAATTATACAGATTCTGGGGCCGGGCGGTGGCGCTGGAGGTAAGGTGCCTGCGCTAACCTAGGACGGATCGCGGTTCAATCCCCCGGTTTCCCATATGGTCCCCCGTGCCTGCCAGGAGCGACTTCTGAGCGAATAGCCAGGAGTAACCCTTGAGCGTCACCGGGTGTGGCCCCCAAACCAAAAATAAATTATACAGATTCTAATGTTTTTGAGCTAATGTTTATAGGGCTGTATACATGTATATATAATAGGATACATGTATATATAGGATACAATATTCTATCATTATATCAAATCCTCATAAAATCCAAGGAGGACATTTCTACTCAAAAATACAGAAATATTAGAAGTTATGAAAGAAACATTAAGGACAAAAAAAGCCATAAAAATACTTGTTAAGAAATAGTACCTTTTGGGGGCTGGAACAGTGGCACAGTTGGTAAGGCTTCTGCCTTGCTCATGCTAGCCTAGCCTAGGATGGACCTCGGTTCAACCACCAGGTGTCCCATATGGTCCTGTAAGCCAGGAGCGATTTCTGAACGCAAAGCAAGAGTAACCCCTGAGCGTCACAGGGTGTGGCTGAAAAACAAAAAGTAACTTTCTGGAGCACTACTACAGTAAGGTGTTTGTCTTTCATGCAGCTGAACTGGGTTCGTTACCCAGCATTCCATTTCATCCCCCAAGCACTATCAGGAGTAATTCCTGAGTGCAGAGCCAGAAGTAAGTCCTGAGGACTGCCAGGTGTAGCCCAAAAATAAACCAACAAACAAGAAATGGTACCTTTAACTGTCACTATGAATACTTGAAGAATTGAAATTTACTTTTTCCCCCCGACAAAACTAAGCCAAACAACTATAAATATCTTTACCATCATGCTTGGAGATGTTTTTGTTATTTGTAATGGAAAAGATTTAATGCATGAAATTCAGTTACTTTTGCATGGTATATGGGCCTTCTAAAAGTGATAATGAGTGTCATTCCTTCTGTTTGCTTGTACAACTCGTTTAAAATGCCAATATTTTTAAAGAGATAACTGTATCGAAATGGAGGGTGTTTGGAAATTAAGGTCACCTATAAATCAATCTAGATCAAGCTATAATCAAAATCACATTTAGATGTTATCAATTATGTTTTGATTGAGTTACAATCTTCCAGGGAAAAACAAAGTGATTGGAATGCAAATGCATTAATGAGAAGTGAAATGTACTTTTATCTGCCAATGCATTTGCAGTCATCACCACAACATAATTAGTTTTGATATTATCCACAGTTTTATCTTGCTGCAAGTATAAACATTTTATTGCTGACCATCAAAATAGAGTACATTGACATTCACTAAGTATTATCTGGTTGAGAAAAACATTTCAAAGATAGTTTTTCCTCTTTCATACCATTTTACATATCTTATTCATAAACTTTTCTATTATTACATTTAACCCATAGCAGGTTCCTCTGAAAGAAACAAAAAACTGGTTTTGTTTATGGGGTGCTATGTTTTGACAAGAGTTTTCTAACGATGGTGGGATCTATTTCTATTATTCTGGTTAATTTGCTCTAACTCATTGTCCCTTTGGACACATTTCCTAGGATATTTGTCTTGTTTGCTGTTTATTTCCCCTATATATTACCAAACTAATGCTTGATGTTGCATTATTACTAAAATAAGATTTGCTTTTAAACATTATTGTAGAATAGATAATTAATGTAGCAAAATCCTGAAACACACTTATTTCACTTTACTATTGAAAGAAAGAAATAAATTAATAGCAAAAATATTAGTTAATTACTGAAATACAGGGTGCAGTCTAGTTTATGAGTCTCTGATTTCCCTTCCACAATAGTTTTGAAGAAATTTTCTACCATTTTTCATACTCCATGACTATAAATCTTTAAAATAGAAGAACAAGCATAATGATTCAGCATACAGATGAACACTTGTTAAACTGCAGACTAGTAAACATGCCTGCTCAAAATTATTGCATCTGGTTTATATCTTATCTCACTGGCTTCTCCAAAACTAATGTCCCAAAAAGTATGCCCTGCTTCTTAAGAGTATCTTTTAAAAGAAGAATCATATTTTATGTTTGTACTTTTTTTTCTCTTGCACAATACAGTTCCATTTTATTGGCATTTTATTTTCCCTTGGGTGAATAATTGAAAATGATAGAAGCGTAAGAGAGCAGGAAGCAGGTGCATTTCTTACAGAGTTCTGCAATGTTCTTTCCATCTGTCCAAGTTTTTGAGTTCAACTTGACAGGAATTAAATACACTTTCTTTCCTATGAGAAATAAAGTTCTCCAGACAACCACCTCCAAACAGAAGAGAGAAGACAGTGTTAAGAATAAAAGTTGTATTTTACATCTGCCTCCTCCGAAAATTCTTCAAGGACAAAAAAAACCCCACATTTTCAAGGGAGTATCAAGCATTCTTCTTCATCATAGTTGATGGTTATTATTTGTATATAGAGACTTTGTCTAAATATAATAAACAAATGGAAAATCTAAAGTTTTGCTTCTTTGTTTATGTGTCTCATCTGACAGAGTTCAGGATTTACTCCTGGATCTGCACTCAGTAATCACATCCTTTAGGTTTGAGGGACTCTATGGGATACTGGGGATCAAACCCAAGTTTGTAACCTGCAAGACAAATGCACTGTGCACTCTCTCTCTCCATACAAAAATTCTTCTGCAAGAAGCAATTCGCCTGTTCTAGAGCAAGTAGAGGGGAAGTGTGAAGGGGAGGGGGTAGGAGGCATCACTTACTGTCACAGGAAGGATGCACTGGTGAAGGACCATGTACACTGTGTAACTTATAGCTAGTCATCAATAAAACAAATTTGTAATCACAGTGCTTAAATAAAGATATAAGAAAAAAAACCCTCAGGGCTGGGCGGTGGCTCTGGAGGTAAGGTGCCTGCTTTGCCTGCCCTAGCCTAGGACAGACCGCGGTTCGATCCCCCAGTTTCCCATATGATCCCCCAAGCCAGGAGCGATTTCTGAGCGCATAGCCAGGAGTAACCCCTGAGCGTCACTGGGTGTGACCCCAAAACAAAACAAAACAAATAAACAAAAAACTTCTCTGTTTGCTTCTATTCCAATTTCCTTTTTTATTCTTTTATTTTTAATTAATCTATTGAAAAAATGTATCACATAGTTATAGTAAATGATCATAATATATTTTGTTTCAGGATGAAGCAAAAGAAAGCAAAGTATTAAAAAAACAGAGAAAATAGAAAAACTAAAGCATCTGATAAAATAATACTAATATGGAAAAAAGGAGAAGTTCATTAGCAAGTATATTGGTGAAAATTATTGTATCTCCAGTAAAGCCACTATTAGAAGAAGGTTTAGTAAGGTTTAGAAGAAGGTTTAGTAAGCTCCCCCCCCCACTTTTTAAGCTAGGAGATAGAAGAATACACTAAAAAAGTTATGTGTGCGTGGTAGTTGTTTGCATAGGCACAGCAAAATATGGGAGTAATGGAAAAGAAAAAACTTTAACCTATGAACAAGGAGACCTTATCCTGATTCTTGCATAAGACCTACTGCAGGCTCTAGGCACATTAGAGTGTTCAACCCCAATCATTGATGATCCAAGTAAGAGCTTTTCACCATCCAATTGTTGCTATCAGGTTTCTGTAGTTATAGGTCCTGATTTCTGTACAGATCCTATGTAGGAATCCGGTGACCAGTAGCGTCTTCTGGTTTTATCTCACCATTAGGTGCAATGCAGAGAATCCTGTCCTAAGAAGCAGACTGTTGCTGTTATCAAGTCGTAAGGGTTGTCCTAAGGACCCTCTAATGGAGTAAGTAGGTGCCATGGCAGTAGTAGGGCCTTTCTTGGTAGATTTTTTTATTCCTGGTGATGGTGTAGAAAACCGTGATTGTTTCTGCAGATGGTGTCCATGGTTCTATTTAGTGGCCTCTCCCAAATGAAGGAAAAGGGCTGTCCAAAAAGCCATCTGGGCAGGCTTTCTAATTTGTTTTTACTGAATTGCTGTTTCTTTGCTACTGTTTGTTTGTTTCTTTCTTTGTTTTGGAACACACCCAGTTGTGCTCAAAGATTTCTCTTAAATCTTCACTCAGGGATTACTCCTGGAGGGATTCAGGAGGTTGCATATGATATCCTGAGGATGGAACTGGGGACTGGTCCTACCCTTTACAGTATCTTTAAGCTACCATTGCTAGTCTTGATTAAACCCAGTTTTCCATAAAAAGTAACTAGCATGCCAAATAGGGTGATCTCAGTTCCATCTCCTAGACTCCACATTATCCCCTAAGTCCCACCAAAATTTAATCGTGAGTGCAGAGCAAAGGAATAAGTTTGAAGCACTTCTGGTGTGGTTCAAAAATCAAAGCAGTGGATAGGTCCACCCTTACCTTCAGTCAGACTTCGGAGAGCTCAGCTCTCTGTGTTCCTCCCAAATGAACCCAGGGATCACAAAGCAGCTTCGGGTGTGTCCCTCAGAAACAGTCTACTAGAGTCAAAGCAGGTAGTGGGAATGTCGTCTGGTCCAACCCTTGTGGAAAGCGATATAGAGATTTCTCCAAAAGCTGGGAGTTGAGCTCCCATATGATCCAGCTATACCACTCCTAGGGATATATCCTAGGAACACAAAAATACAATACAAAAATCCGTTTCTCACACCTATATTCATTGCAGCATTATTTACAATAGCCAGACTCTGGCAACAGTCTACATGCCCCTCATCAGATGAATGGTTAAAGAAATTATGGTATATATACACAATGGAATATTATGCAGCCATTAGAAGAGAAGAAGTCATGAAATTTTCCTATACATGGATGTATATGGAATTTATTATGCTGAGTGAAATAAGTCAGAGGGAGAGAGATAAACACAAAATGGTCTCCCTCATCTATGGGTTTTGAGAAAAATGAATGTGTAATGATTCCCAGAGACAAAATAGAGGAGGACTGGAGGATTCCGCTCCTGACATGAAGCTCACCACAGGAATCGTTTAGTGCAGTCACAGAAATAATTACACTGAGAACTATCATAACAAGATGTGACTGAATGAGGGAAGTAGAAAGCCTGTCTAGAGGAGTACAGGCCAGTGTGAGGTGGGGAGGAAAGACATTTGGGATATAGGTCATGGGAATGTTGCACTGGTGAAGGATTTTATTTATATATATATATATGTATATATATGCATACATATATGTATATATGCATATATATAAATCAAAAGAAAAGAAAAATCCTCCCAATTCTTATCACAGGCTGTATTATTTACACTGACTGTATAGAAAGAGGAGGTACAGTAAATGCACCCCATATACACCTAAACACAGGCCCTTTTCCTGGTCTGTTTTGTGTATTGGGGGAAAGAATCAAAGCACAGGGGCTAAAACAACACAGGATGGACCCCTGGTCGAATCCTGACATCCCATATGATCCCCCTAGCCTGCCAGGAGCAACTTCTGAGCACAAAGCCAGGAGTGACCCCTGAGCTCTGCCAGGTGTGACCCCCAAACAAAAGCAAACAAGCAAAAACAAACAGAAACAGAAACAAACTCTAAAATAACTAGCTCTTTGATTATTTATCAAAGTAATAATATTATTTATCCCACCCCCACTTTTTCCATTTTTTTTGGTTTTGCAGCTTTATTAAGGTATAATTTATTTATTTTTTCTTTTCTATTTCTTTTTTTATATTTTATTTAAACACCTTGATTACATACATGATTATGTTTGGGTTTCAGTTATGTAAAGAACACCACCCATCACCAGTGCAACATTCCCATCACCAAAGTCCCAAATTTCCCTCCTCCCCACCCAATCCCCGCCTGTACTCTAGACAGGCTTTCTATTTCCCTCATGCATTCTCATTTTTAGGATAGTTCAAAATGTAGTTATTTCTCTAACTAAACTCATCCCTGTTTGTGGTGAGCTTCATGAGGTGAGCTGTAACCTCCAGCCCTTCTCTCTTTTGTATCTGAAAATTATTTTTGCAAGAATGTCTTTCATTTTTCTTAAAACCCATAGATGAGTGAGATAATTCTGCATTTTTCTCTCTCTCTGACTTATTTCACTCAACATAATAGGTTCCATGTACATCCATGTATAGGAAAATTTCATGACTTCATCTCTTCTGACGGCTGCATAATATTCCATTGTGTATATGTACCACAGTTTCTTTAGCCATTCATCTGTAGAAGGACATCTTGGTTGTTTCCAGAGTCTTGCTATGGTAAATAGTGCTGCAATGAATATAGCTGCAAGGAAGAGATTTTTGTATTGTATTTTTGTGTTCCTAGGGTATATTCCTAGGAGTGGTATAGCTGAATTGCATAGGAGCTCTATTACCCGTTTTTGGAAGAATCTCCATATTGCTTTCCAAAGGTTGAACTAGATGGCATTCCCACTAGCAGTGGATAAGAGTTCCTTTCTCTCCACATCCCTGTCAACAATATTAGTTCTCATTCTTTGTGAAATGTGCCAATCTCTGTGATGTGAGGTGGTACCTCATAGTTGTTTTGGTTTGCATCTCCCTGATGATTAGTGATGTGGAGCATTTTTTCATGTGTCTTTTGCCCATTTGTGTTTCTTCTTTGTCAAAGTGTCTGTCCATTTCTTCTCCCCATTTATTGATGGGATTAGATATTTTTTCTTGTAAAGTTCTGTCACTGTCTTGTATATTTTTAACTGAAATCTCCTTATCTAATATGTTTAAATATGATTCCATGTTGGAAATTTATTATTAACTTCAACTCCCTCCAGAAAACTTTAATTTATTAACCAGATACCTTTTGTTTTAATGCTGAAAGTGTTTTTGTTTTTCTTGTTTGTTTGTTTTATGTCAGACAAAACTTTACCTGCCTATGGTCAGGCTTAAAATTTCAAGTCGGATTTTTGCCTGGAGTTGGATTTCTCTGCTCCTTTTGTGAAAATTGCAAAGCAGCTCTCGTGATAATGCAAAAGATAGATACTAGAGAAAAATTGTTTGTAATTGTAGTCATAAATGATGATAGCAAAAGGCAATTTTGAAGTAATAAATAGCTTAAACCAGTGTGAAGAATTTATATGGTGATCTGTTATGAAGGATCTGTACAATGTAATTATAGGAACTATTGAATGGAATAAAAATAAACTTTAGTATGCACGAATTAGAACATAAAGTATTATATTTAACATAAATAAAATATTTTGATTTACAGATAAATCTATATCTGAATGTGTGTAACTTTCAGAATGCATCCTAATAGTAAATAAGTTATTTTTTGCTAACATGTTTATAAAATGTCTGTTAGCAACCAGATTTAACAACTCTTAACTATCCTTTAAAATGTAATAATTATTCAACAGACTGTCATAAAGCAAGTTAAAAAATTGAAGGTGTGATGTCTGAGCAAAGAAATAATAGTGAAGGGAGCTAATAAAATAGTATGGCAGGTAAGACATTTTCCTTACATGTAGTAACCTGGATTTGATCCTCACATCACCACCAGGAGTGATCAAGGAGTCCAGAGACAGGTGTAAACTGAACAAAGTCAAAGTTTTCTAAAATATACATATACTGAAAAATCCTGAAAAAAAATCAGTGAGAAAAGCTGCTTACTGCACTTTTTTTCTCCCCTAAGATCAGTCACTCTAACTAGATGAAGAGAGGGTAGGAGCAGAAAAACAAACTAAAACAGAGTTTGCATCTTTGTCATATTTAAGTCTGAATTTTTGTTGGTAATATATATCAATAAAATAATTTTGTTAATCTAATGTTAATTTGTTAATATTAAAGATGTAGTGATATTTGTAGGTACATTAGAGGAGAACAAAAATTTTTTTTAGCCAAGAAGTGGATGTATGATGATTCACTTCTTCCCTCCATCTTCCTTTTCTTCAGGCCTGACCCTGCCTGAATTCCTGAGCTATGTGACTAGCTGAAGGGCTTCATGTTTCTTTGCATTCCCACCTGAGGGACTTTCTCACAGCACATTGTTTTTCTGCAAATGTCACCTCTGTCATTTCAGATGTGATACATGCTGTTGACAAGCCAGGAGACTGGAGAACATTGTGGTGTTGTTTTGTTTCTTTTTTTTCTTTCTTTCTTATTTCACATCATATTGACAACTTAAAACCTTCCCAAAGAGCCCAATCATTTTAGAATGTTCAGTTATTTTTGATTTATAAGGATTTGTTTTAGAGGATTAAGGACTATTCACCTTGGCCTCACCTTTTAATAATCACTGGTTTGATCCCGACATTTAAGCTGTTTTTTCCTCAGAAATTTAAATGCTGAAATACTGCCTTTTGCAAGGCAAGATTAGCAGTTTCAAGCATTTTTCAGAATGAATCGTTGTGTCCTAAGGTCGTTTCCTTCCTGTTCAAATTAACCCAAAGCAAAAAAAAAAAGTAGATTTCACATTTTCTGAACAGTTTACCCTACAGAGACCTGAACAAAGTTAATAATGAGAGTATAATTATTAATGTCAATATGAATATTAATTTTAGTAAAATTTAAAATTAAGAGAAAAGCATATAAATTGCCACATATATGCTGATTGACAAAAGCTAGATTAGGGATTTTCTTTTCTACTTTTCAACCTTCCAAGTCATTGTTTTTTTAATTCAAATAGAAAAACATTCAAAATAGTCTGGATAATTTATTCCATTGAACTCAATACAAAGGAATATTGGTATTTACCTCCTTGGAAATTTAAAGAAGTGTTTCATATAGATAAAGATAAACATGGAGTCTCAATCTGTAAACTTAAGTGTTACTAACATGTGACATTTTCAGTGAAGAGAATGGATTCATGCACAATTATGAACTAAGCAGACTAAATTTCCTGATTTCCTACTACTATCTATAGGATTGTAAAGATTATTAAATGCAAAGCATGCCTGACACAAACTAAGCATTGAATATATACTCATCTCTTTCTATTCTTTTTTCCCTTAGTACATCGAATAATCTGAAATCTAGAGAGCTGATTAATAATTTAAATATGTCATTATGTTGCCAATCACCTGATCTAAATCACTGCTATTTTATGCTCAACTTGGGTCCAGTTTGGACCAATAAAAATTGGACAGTGCCACAGACACAAAAGGCAGAGCAATTGCTTTTCTGATCTTTCATTAATTAAACCTTAGTGACAAAAGACAGAAGGTTAGGCATATTCTTTACTATCTTTTTAACTTTATTAGACATTGTTTTCTTATTCAAATAATAAAGAATTAGAAATAATCTTATTTGAAATAAGCAGAAAAAACTGATTAGCTAATTTGATAACCTTGTGTATATGAGTTTTTATTCTGTGAATTAACATTGTTTATTACATTGAAAAGCAGTATTGTTTTAGTACAATTCATTTTCACAGAGTCATTTAGTTCATGGTACTTTGAGAGCCAGGGTCTGTATTTCATTATTTATAAATTTTACCCTCTATCATCTATCTCCTTTGATTTTCTCTCCTGTAACTGCTATTATTTACCTCCAGTTGATTCTGATCAAAATGCTCGTTTGCTATTTACCTAGCTGCTTTTTCACACAAGGGACTTTTTCACATCTTGAAATAGATGCCCAGGATGCCAGATTTCAAGTATAGCAAGTTTTGGCACCAGCACAGTCCATTCCAGTTCATATTTCCAGTATTCGATCCAAAGGGTCTATAATATTACATATGCATGAATCTTAAAATTTCTAACTTCCTGGGGGCCCGGGAGATAGCATGGAGGTAAGGCGTTTGCCTTTCTTTCAAAAGGTCATTGGTTCGAATCCCGGTCCCCATATGGTCCCCCGTGCCTGCCAGGAGCAATTTCTGAGCATGGAGCCAGGAGTAACCCCTGAGCACTGCCAGGTGTGACCCAAAAACCAAAAAAAAAAAAAAAATTCTAACTTTCTGGAACCATAGTGATAGAGGACAATGTCTGACCCAGATTCAATCTCTGGTACTTTATATACTCTCCCAAGTCCACCAAAGTTGTTCCCTGAGCACAGAGCTATGAATCAGCTTTTAGCCCTCCCCAATACCAAAATGAATAAAAGTTGTAACTTCCCTTTGTAACCTGGCATCTTAGATCTATAATACCCTGCCTGCCATCTTAGGAGTGTAGCAATTTTTGCATTTATTAAGTTTTCTACAATGTTCAGACCCTCCTTCTGTGTGTTATATTTAACATATTCTAGTCTTTAATGTTATTGTATGAATTTGATTTTCTTGACTAGAGTTTGTTTTTATATCAAAGCTAAAGTATTTCAAATATACTTGTTTCTTGAAAATTTATTTGGAAAGCATATTTTGATATGTGTGATCTTTAAATTCATAGTAATTGTTTATAAATGGCAGTAGAAACTTGTCAATTGCTTACCTTACATACAGTTATTATTATTATTATTATTATTAATATTTTAGGACAAAGTATACTCCTAAAATATCCTCAGAAATCACTTATGGAGTATTCAGGGGAACATAAGTTGTTCCCAGGGTTAATCATGTTTATCTATATGTAAGGCAAGGTTTTACTCACTGTCTTATAGCTCTGACATCCCTCTATTAATCCTTTAGCCAATATAGTACTTCTATCTATCTTTGACATCTATCATCTAAAATTGCATTTTGTCTAATATTATAATTTTTATCATAGCAGCTGACCCATAGATGCCTTAAAGTTCAAAGAACCTTTACATTTTCATTTACAAAATTATTTATATTTATTGTAATTAATCTTACATTAGAATTTGCAGGTATCAATATGGCAAATTTTACATATTCATTTATATTTTGCATCTATTTAAGTTCATTATATGTATTAACTGTAAGAAGTTAACATTCTTTCTCTGACATGAAAGTGGACTTTTACTTATGCTTACAAACACACGTATAAGTTTATTTATATTTAAGTATAATTCGGTTCTCTACCTACTACAATTCAAATTATATTAAGGCATTTTTTTAAATAAAATGGAACACATTTTTGTCTAGACAACTATAAAATTTTGATTTACTTGTTTAGTATTATCTCACATATTTGTTTTTTTATTTTATTGAAATTTTTATTTTATTATTTTTTTCCACTATCATTTTAAAATAAAATTTTTCATAGTAAATTTTGTGAATTTTAATGTGCTTCTTACTGAAATTTCCCCCTCATACTTAAATTATGTTTTTACTAGATAAAACAAGTGTTCAATTTTTCTTGCATCAAGAAAATATCACTTTATTACTTTCTGGCATGCTATGTAGCTACTGATAAACCTAAGTTTAATGTACATTTTTAGGCTGACAGCTACATTTTTATTTTTGGAAGCTTCTAGAGTCTTTTCTTATCGCATGATTTCATATATTATATTTCACGTTTATATGTGGTTTTGTTTAAAACTTATAATTTATTTTATTTTCTTTAAAACTGAAGATAGTTTATACCTTCATTATTTTCCTCTCATAATTTTACTCCTACTTATTTATTCCCAGCTATTTTTCTATCATAAATAGGCACATTGTGGGGGATAACATTGCTAGTACTTTTATATTACGTACATACGATTAGATTAATGTTTCAAGTGCCTTGTAAAATATTATTTGCACACTAACTTTGTTAAAGATTTTTTCATATATTATGTTTTTAACTATTCTTTTCATATGTTGTATTATTCACTCTAGTAGAATTTTCATTGACTCTCCTTCATACAGCATATGGGTCTACTACAATTGCATGCCAGGTCTGTAATGTATATATGCATTATATAATTGGTCTCTGTTAAAAAAAAAAAACCTGTGTGATTCATTTTCATTTTCTTTTATCCTAACAAGATGTTATTTTACTTTCTTTCATTGACCTTCTTTTTTTTTTTTTTTTTCATTGACCTTCTTGAGCTTCCAAATATCTTGTCTTTTTCTTCTGAGGTTTAATACTATTGAGTTATCAGCTGTTCCTGAACTCCTATTCTTTTTTGAGGAGAGGGGGTTTCGGGCCACACCATATGGGACTCCGGGGATCAAACTGCGGTCCTGGGAGCCGGGAGGTGGCGCAGGAGGTAAGGTGCCTGCTGCCCCTTGCCTAGGACGGACCACGGTTCGATCCCCCTGTTCCCATATGGTCCACCGTGCCTGCCAGGAGCGACTTCTGAGTGCGTAGCCAGGAGTAACCCCTGAGCGTCACTGGGTGTGGCCCCAAAACCAAAAAAAAACAAAAAAACAAAAAACAAAAAACAAAAAAAAACTGCGGTCCTTCCTTGGCTAGTGCTTGCAAGGCAGAAACCTTACCTCTAGCACCACCTCGCTGGCCCCCTGAAGTCCTATTCTTTAAGTTTTCTTTTTTTTTTTTTTTTTTTTTTTTTGGTTTTTGGGCCACACCCATTGACGCTCAGGGGTTACTCCTGGCTATGCACTCAGAAGTCGCTCCTGGCTTGGGGGACCATATGGGGAACCGGGGGATCAAACCGCGGTCCGTCCTAGGCTAGCACAGGCAAGTAGGCACCTTACCTCCAGCACCACCGCCTGGCCCCTTCTTTAAGTTTTCTTAACTCACCTTGATTTTATATTAATCTTGAGTTTGAACTGGGATTGGGGGCAAAGACACTCAAGACCCAATGCTTTATTCTCCCTTCTCAGTAGACATCTCTAGTTTATGCACTCTTCTTCTTTGTGTTCAGCTATAATTAATGTTTTTCTATCACACATGCCACAGAAAAAGTGAGGATTACTCAACTCATGTGTTTGTTAAGGGTAAAAGGTGGTGGTGAGAGACACCAGAAAAAAATACACACAATTTTCTATTCTCCTATTTGGAATCTTTGTCTTTATCTTAAGTTGCCTCTTTTTCCCAAGGATCCAATGATCATTCATAGTTTTTGTCTTGTTTTCTAGACTTATTCAACCTCCTGTTAATCTCTGTGATATAATAAAAGTTAGGTTCATTAGTATTGTAAATAAAGTCATGTTCATGCATTCAATTTTACTTAATAATACAGAAAAACTTCCTGTGGCATATATTGTTAAGAGTAATATATTTTTGTCAAGGAAACTAGACATAATCAAATAAACTAGAGTTTTAGAAATGAAGTAACACTATTTTATTTTTATAAGAGATACAGATTTACATTGAAAGCTGAGTAATACTCTGATATTATTCAGTGTTTTCTTTTCTACATTTTTTTAAACATCTGAGTGCTTTGTAATTTGGAAGCTATTCAGGTACAACTTCGGAGCTATGTTGATTTGTTTTGTGTAATTTGTTGATAATAGCTCAGTGATTGCGCCTGGTAGCAGAATATACTGATACCCTGACAATCTAAAAATAACTAATATTTGTTTAGCATTTTGCAAAGCATTATCTTAGTGAGTGATAAAACAAAACTGTAAAACAAGCCTTATTTTAATTCTCATTTTATGGATGAGGAAGCCAGGCTTTAGAAAGATGGACTTTTTCAAAATTATTGAGGCAAGACTTAACATTAAATTAATAACATGCAGAAATCATAAGATGTCCCTGAAACTGGCATAAGCAGATACAATACTAAATATTTTCATAGTGAGTTAAGCCAGATAACAGAAGCTGGAACAAAGAGATAATATATATCATACGTGTATATAAGTGTGTGTTCTCTGTGTGTAGTTGTGCAAACATGTGTGCACAACTGCCAAACTAGTAAGAAAAGAAACAATAGTGGTAAGTCTGCCAACATTCAGTTCAGATTTTTTTCTATAAAATGGAAAGGAGAATATACTGGAAACTTTAAGACAAAAAATAAACACCAAATTTAAAATGATATTAGCAGTGAAGACTATGGAAGAAGGGATTGACAAATTAGGTGATATCCTACAATACTCTAGAAAAGAAAATTTTTTATTACTTTGTTCATTAAAAAAAAAAACAAGGGGGGCCAGAGCGAGCACAACGGTGGGGCGTTTGCCTCGCATGAGACTGACCTGGCAGGGACCCAGTTTTATTCCTGACATCCTATATGGTCTCTCGGTCTGCCAGGGGTGATTTCTGAATGCAGAGCCAGGAGTGGTCCCTGAGCATTGCTGGGTGTGGTCGAACAACCGACCAATAAATAAATCAATAAGGTTTTTAAAAATAAGATAAAAAAATTAATTTTCTCTACACTGCCCTTCCTGCTTATTTTCTATTTATTTAATGTTATTTTCTTTTGAGTTAGCATTGGCTTACAAGAATATATGTTTTAGGAGATAATAATGCACTTTCTTTTTTTTGTTTTTGTTTTTTGTTTTTTGTTTTTGGGCCACACCCAGTGATGCTCAGGGGTTACTCCTGGCTACGCGCTCAGAAGTCGCTCCTGGCAGGCACAGGGGACCATATGGGAACCGGGGGATCGAACCGTGGTCCGTCCTAGGCAAGGGGCAGCAGGCACCTTACCTCCTGCGCCACCTCCCGGCTCCCAATAATGCACTTTCTTATAAAATACATGTTATTCCCAGATTAACTTTTATGTATGCAGAGAACCACAGGGCAAGAGATTTTGGAGAAATGGGCTAGAACCTTCTCCAAGTAGCTATACACTGCAATTTTTTCTTATTTTTTGGGGTTTTTTTTTTTTTGTTGTTGTTGTTGTTGTTGTTTTGGGTCACACCCGGCAGTGCTCAGGGGTTACTCCTGGCTCCATGCTCAGAAATTGCTCCTGGCAGGCACGGGGGACCATATGGGGCACCGGGATTCGAACCGATGACCTTTTGCATGAAAGGCAAATGCCTTACCTCCATGCTATCTCCCGGGCTCCATTGTTTGTTTGTTTGTTTTAATTTTTTCTTATTTTTTTAACTTCTACATATATCAGTGTTGTATCGTAAACAGGTTTCACATTAACTTTTTCTCTTCTCCAATCTCTCTAAATTTCTTTTAATAAAGGATACTTTCTTCAACAAGAAACAACAAATAAAACAAAATAAAATATAGGTTGGTAAAACTGCTATTTCTATATTTCTCCACTGCAGTCCAGGAAATACCTTTCCTCTTTGATATTTCCTTCATCCAATTCTGGTAATTTCAGTTCTAAACAGTGAAATGGAATTGTTTATGTAATTTGAGTTTAGTTTCTATATTCCTTTTCTATTATCTCAGAGAGATAATAGATTATCTATTTTTTCTTCTTTTTGAGTTATTCAACTTGTCAATATCTTCTCCAGTTCCATCTATGTTATTGTAGAAGTCAAGATAAAATACTTTAACATGACAGAGTAGTAGTCCATTGTGTATATATACCACATTTTCTTGTTACCCTTTAGTTGGATTCTCAAATAATTTCTACATATTCATTATCAGAAATACACTACTAGTGAATATTGTGGTGTGTAAGTACATTGTGCTGAATTACTGGATTTCTGCTATACTTTAGACACTTGTCAGGAATCTTTGATTACTAATATGTCAACCTATGTATAATGTGAGAAATTCCCTACCATTTTTGTTAGTTTTTGTTTGGAGACACACTCAGCTATGCTCAGGACTCCTAGCTGTACTTAGCACCATATGGTGTGCCAGGGAGCAAACCAGGTCAGTTATATGCAAGTCAGATACATTCAAAACCCTACCCACTATATTCCTGTCACTCATCTTACCATTTTTCATTGAGCTTGAACTGGTATACATTCCCACCTGCAATGTACAAAAATTGCTCTTTCACTCATCATGTTACTCATTTGGATTTTTTTTTTTTGGTGGTTTCCTTTAAGCTATTGTCACATAGTTTTGGTAGGACATTTTGTTTTTCTGGGACATTTATGAGCTCCTAATAAATCTTGAAAAGTATCATGCTTAGAGGCCAGAGAGATAGCACATCGATGGTGGTGTTTTCCTTGCATGTGGCCAACCTGGTTCCATTCCTGTCATCCCATATGGTCCCCAGACTGCCAAGGGCAGTTTCTGAATGTGGAGCCAGGAATAACCCCTGAGGGCCATCGGGTGTGGGTCAAAAATCAATCAATCATTTACTTTAAATGCTTTAAACTGTCAATTTTTGTTTGTTTCAGTTTGCTGTAATTTCACTTGTTTATTTAAATTTTGTCTTTATTTCTCTAGATATTGGAATCAAATACCTAAATACATCTCAGCAGTTAATGTGATGAAAAATATTGTGACTTCTTTGAAACATTTTATTGTTGCAAGTATCAGATCAAAGAATTTTAGCTAACTTTTTTAGTTTGTTTGTTTTTGGGCCACACCTGGCAGTGCTCATGGGTTATTCCTTGTTCTATGCTCAGAAATCGCTCCTGGCAAGCTCGAGGGATCATATAGAATGCTGTAATGAAATGTTTGTCCTATTTGCTCCAATCTTATTTCTCCCATCATTTTCTTTTCTTTATAATCTAGAATCTGGATTGTATTTATTCTTTTTTTATATAACCCAGACTCTGGACTATAATTGATATATCAGATTATTGATTCAATAATATTTAAGTTCCAAAGAATGGAAACTCAGAGGCCTTTGCTCTATTATTTAAGTTAAATATTTTTTAAACTTTTTTAGTAATGGCTATCTAAAGCATTACTGCTTAGTATGATTTATTATCCAAGAGATTTTCAATTAAATTGATAAAAGAAAGCATCATTTTCTCCACTAACCTAGGGTAAATATAACTAAGTTTCAGTAAGCATATTTATCTGTAGAAAAGCCCTGAATTTTATTTTGCTTTTATATAAGACACAGTTTTTGAAAGTGATAAACATTTTTTACCATTAAGATAAGTATCTTTTAAAACATAGGTATTGAGCATAGTTACTTATGATAAAAAATCCCTCCCACTGGTACTATTTTTAGATGAGTTTCTGTGTTTAAATAAAGGCTGGGCTTCAGATTTATAATTTAGATTGATTTATGGATTTTCTTTTTTGTATATTGTCTGCTAAGATTCAATTTCAGGTTTGCTCTAGTTAGCCTTGAGGAATAAGCTGAATATTTTTAATACCACATTTCTTATCTGAAACTCCTCTGAAAGATCATCTTGATGAAGCTCATCTGCAAACTGTCAAAAACTCAAAACCTATTTTAAATGCAATATTTTTGTTGATATTTATTTTAAATTTACATGATCATCACTTTGTCACTTTTATAATTTAATCTTAATGTATTTTAGTAAATGTTTTCTCAAAAATATTAATTTATTTGACATTTTAAGCCATAAAATATGCCACTTTATATCTTCTTCATTTCTATTTTAGGCCCTTAATTTCCAATTATGTTGGTTTTTTTTCCATTTCTTGACATATTTTCAAGTTAGTCTATCTTCTTTATTTTGTACAATAACTTATATAGAAACCAAATCAGAATTTCTGTTGTATTATTTTGTTTATGTGAGTATATTTTTTCTATTAAGATTTGTAGATAATTGTTACAAAACACATTTTGTAAAATTGTTACAATAGTGTTTATGTTTTCAGTGTACATATCATCACCGAAGTACCAAAAATTCTCTACCACTTCTCTGGTGTTTTTTCTAGTTTGTCTCTTCATCTCCTCCTCTTTTGTGCTTCCCAACTCCCTTAGCCCTCTGGATAACCCCAGTCCTTCAAAGGGCCAGAGGAAGTGATCATTGTTAGCGCGTAATCACTTGCTTTCTTTATATGCACACATGAATGAGATGATCAAATATTGTCCTTTTGCTGTTCCAACTTTTAAAAATTGATATTGGTTTTTGAAAATGTATATAAGGCATCATTTTAACTATGTATATTGTTAGAGTTTATACTTTAAATTTTGTATGTTTGTTTGTTTGGGTTTTTTGGGGGGCCACATCCGGCAGTACTCAGGGGTTACTCCTGGCTGTCTGCTCAGAAATAGCTCCTGGTATAGGACACCGGGACTCGAACAAACCACCTTTGGTCCTGGACTGGCTGCTTGCAAGGCAAACACCGCTGTGCTATCTCTCCGGGTCCAATATACTTTAAATTTTTAAAAGGTCTGTAGATACCTCTGAGAGCTTACAGAATTTCAGCATTTTGAAGCCTTAGAGCTGATAGTAGTTCCTGAGCACTACCAGGGATGGCCTTTAAGTAAAATAAAATAAAAATAAATGTCTTTAACTTTTCATACATATAATATGGTTGGGGAGGAATTCTCTGTTTCACAATATTTTCAATTTTGCCATATCTATGATATTACAAATAATAGCCCATAAATGATCTGCTTTAGGAAAAAAATTAGTTTATTTAGTGCCTAGGTTGTTATAATTATTATTAAATAGTCTAATCATAATTTGCTTTCTGTGAATATATTTGAAGGTCAATATAAATTTTTGTACACCAGGATGATACCAACTTCATTACTTAGGGAACCCTTATGATGATGAGTGCAGGCCATGGAGTGTCAGTAATAGAACCCAGGTCTCCTGAACTCAATGAATGTATTCAATTTGTTGAGATACCATTCCAGTCCTATAGAAGCTTTTGGGTTTGATACAATCTTATTTCTTATTTTGTGTTTTTGTTTTCCTTGTGATTGCAATTTGATAGTTCATATTCAAATCTAAGATGAAAACTCAAGAATCTATCACCTATGCTCTCATCTGTACATTTGCTCTTTTCTATTCCCATATTATTATTCTATTTTGAGGTCAAGTTTCCATGTGGTGTTAAATAGTAAACTGTTTTCTTTCTGTCATTGCTGTTATGTAGCTGTCCAGTATTTTCAAAACTGTATATAAAAATAAATATTTGGGAGCTGAAGTGATAGCACAGCTTTAGGGTGCTTTTATTGCATGCTGCCGAGCCAGGATGGACCTGGCTCGATCCCTGGTGTTCCTTATGGCCCCCCTACTCAGGAGCAATTTCTGAGCACATAGACACGAGTAATTCCTGAGCATTGCTGGGTGTGGCCCACCAAACAAAAACAAACAAAAAAAACCCCAATAACATATTTTCTCTGTTGTTTATGGTTTTCTTTCTTTTGCCATGAAATAGGTATTCCTATAGGTGTGTAATTAATTTTGTTGATCTTTTTAAACCATCATGGTTTTCTTTTTTTTTATTGTCAGCATGGATTTCTAGCCTAGTTGGATATAAGATATAGCTTTTTATATTTTCATAAAGGGAAATGTATATCAAACCTCAAGGGAGATATTACTCCAGACATATGAAATTGATACACATCTATAATTAAATATATGTGAATATGTGCATAAATATTCCAATTTATCTACATGCACACATTTATAGATACGTAGAATATAGAAAAAAACAAATGCTAGTGAGTTTATTGATTGGGATGATATATTTATCAATACTAAATAATTCAAGTCATCAAATCCAGGACTTCACATAAGATATGTGCTATATTGGGGCTGGAAAGATAGCATGGAGGTAAAACATTTGCCTTGCATGCAGAAGGATGGTGGTTCGAATCCCGGCATCCCATAAGGTCCCCGAGCGTGTCAGTAGAGATTTCTGAGCATAGAGCCAGGAGTAAACCCTGAGTGTTGCGGGGTGTGTCACCCCCTCCAGAAAAAAAGATATGCGCTATCTTGTTTTATTTTATAAGTGTCTCTAATAAGTACGTGTGTTGCATGCCCTTGGACTTAAATAATATTCATAGATCTGTGTTCTATATTATAGATATGTTTCAGGCCTGTAAAAACAATTATTTTAATGACACATGTCCCTCATGGTTATAGTAACAAATTTCACAATTTTTCAAAACAGGGAAACAACTCAAATGCCCTTGACATACAACTGAAACAAATTATATATACTATGTGAAATTTTACTAAACTTTAAACAGATGTTGAAGTCATTCTTTTCATTACAACATGGATAAATAAATAGATAAAAATAAATTTAGTAAATAAAGCTACATGATTTTATTTTGATATTAGTATCACATCCAGCAGCACTCAGGTTACTCCTGACTCTATGCTGAGAAATCGCTCCTGGCAGGTTTGGGGGAGCATATGGGATGTCGAGATTTGAACCACTGTCCTTCTATATGCAAGGCAAATGCCTTACCTCCATGCTATCTCTCCAGCCCCAAGGTCCATGAATTTTGACAAGAAATGAAATGTAATTTTCAGATAGTTTTACTCAACTAAGGAACACATATATCCATGGAAAGAGAACTGATAAAATGTAAGAAAAACAGTTCATCGACTCTATGAAAAAATTTGTAACCACCAGAATTTTGGGGTAAGGAATTTTGGGAAGAGTGGGTAGTGTGGGGGAAACTAAAGATATCAATGACACTAGAAATTGTGAGTTATTTATAAATCAATAAAATTGTAATCAGTATTTAAATAAATATACCTGGGTACTTTCAGCTATTAAATAAAAGAGCTAAATTGGTCCCAAACTCACAATTTTAATCTCAAGACATAGTTTTAAATAGGATACCATACAATGTTTCATGAAGACTTTTCACAATATTTTTCATTAAGAAAATTTATTAAGAGTGATGCCTAACTTCTGATATTTTATCTTTGGTTGTTACAAAGATAGTTACTTTTGCAAATTAAAAGAAACTATAAAGGTTTCTTTGTATGTAATCTATATATTTATAGTTATTGAAATTTTACTTAGTCGTATCACAGGTTTCTGTTTTACTAAGAAATAGCTGAGGTGAGGGATGATAGGTGACAACAACTAGATAATAATATATCAGGTACATTTTCATTTTCTGACAAAATGATTAAACTCTTTAGAGACAATATAAGCAACTCTGATCAGCAAAAGTGTTCCCTAGTTTAAGTTATTATTATCTATTCAATTTTTTTTGTTTGGCGTAAGCAAGTGTTCTAAGTCAAATCTCAGATGGAAAAATAAAGAAGCCTATTATATCTAGTTTTAGAGTCAAGGTAAAGAATACTTGTTTTTGGGTCCAGAGAGATAGCACAGTGGTGTTTGCCTTGCAAGCAGCCGGTCCAGGACCAAAGGTGGTTGGATCGAATACCCTTGTCCCATATGGTCCCCCGTGCCTGCCAGGAGCCATTTCTGAGCAGATAGCCAGGAGTATCCCCTGAGCACTGCCAGGTGTGGCCCCCCAAAAAAAAGAATATTTGTTTTCATTTTTCTGAAAAATAAGAGTATTGACATTCCTGGATACACTAAACATAATTATTCATCCACTTACCAGTAAGGACTCTGCATGTGGAATACAAAATATATACATTTTGTCAGTTACAAATCTTTGAAATAACATGTTATCTCAATATTTTGTCTTGCAGTTTACTTGTTCTGCTGCCTTTTTTCTGTTATGAAAAATGGATACTAAATTAAAAAAAGAACTTAATTACTTATTGCTGAAAAAATAATGTAAATTCTTTTTCATTCATATGTATGTTCATTCCTAACTATAAGAACACAGTATTGGTACTAAAAAGGTTAAAGTGCTGAAAAGTCCCTAGATGGACTTTTTTCCAAATTTTACAATTTATGGTAAGATTAGAATTATTTAAAAATTGACCATGTAAAAGTGAAAAGCTTGGGTGACTTTCTAGTCACAAAATTTTTTATCTTGTTTCATATCTCTTCATTTACCTATCTGAAATTACAAATTGCTTTACTTAGCCAAGTCTTTTTTTTTTTTCAGTGACAGAAGGCAATTTTTCACAGGGAATTTCTGTTGTTTTTATTCACTGTGCAAGTATCTAAATCATGATGTACTGGGTTTTTGTTTTTATCTCATTCTTATCTTGGTTACATTATAGTCTGTGGGACCTAAAACACATTGGGGATATTACAGAAGGTATCTTTCTCTAGTTTCTCTGAAACATAAAACATCATCTTAAAAATCTAGTCATTATGTGTCAGTGAGAAATATGAAAGTGGCATACATGAGTGGACTTGATATATATACTGAAGTAAAGTCTAGTATATTCATTATAATATTAATATATATGCTCATATCAGTGTTTTTACTGGAAATGAAATAAATTGAATTCTAGTATTTATAAAAAGACATGAGGTATGGAAATTTAGCTTTTAATTTGAGGAAACAGTAATCATAAATTCACCAAGATATCCAATTCCATCAGATTTTTTCATGTTTATTTTTTATGTTCATTTTGATAAAGGTTTTTACATTGCTAGTCTATGAGGGGAGGAGTAACTTTGTGGCATCATCACAAGAAGAAATTATCCATAGAAAATAACTATTGTGTGACATTTGGAAAATGCAGAACTTTTCTCTGAGTTAAAATTGTTTTATTTAAAGATAATCAGGTAATGCAGAAAACAGCATGAGGAAAATGATTCATATTTCTTCACTGAGAAAACAAAAGCTAGGTGAGTATATAAAATTATGGTACACAATTGACAGAGAGCTGGTTAGCACTACAAGTCCAGAAAAACAAAGCACTGATATTTCACTAGTCTTAAGAAATATGTTAGGTTTATGGCAAGTAACAGAAATAGAGGAATAGAGGGAGGTATAATTTTATGAAGAAAGTGAAAGGGCAGTGCATCAGAGACCATAAAGTGAGAAAACATTATTATCTAGCAGTGTTGATCCATTTTAATTTTAATACAGTAAGGTTTCCTGTGGGCTGCATTCTTTCCTAGTAGTTGACCTCTCATTTTTAAAGTAAAAATTTCAGCAAAACAAAGTTTAGGGTACTATTACAATGATTTAGTAAGGGAAAATATACCAATTTCATTTCACATTTACAAAGTTTATAAGAACCAAGGATTCATTTGAGAATATTGAATATAGAATATATATAAATAAAAAGCTTATTCAGTATGTGTTATGATCAAGACCAGGAAGAAGAAGTTGCATTCTAGAAGTACATAAAAATTGCTTATTGGCTACAACATAGTCATTATAATAATTACTATTTTATGTAAAAATAAATTACCTCAAACAGCTATGTGAAAATGATGTGATAATAGATATTTTATTTGATGGAAGAGCCAGAATTATAAAATGTATATATTTGAAGATTGTTCAAGAAAAGTGTAAAAGTTTTGTTTTCTTGATTTTTTGTTTGTTTTATTTGACTTCTTACCAAGTAGTGTTTTGTAATCACTTCTAGCAGTGCTTCTGGAACCGTGTACAACTGGAGAACAAACTGCTTGGTTATGTTCAGACAAGCATCTTATTTACTACAACCATCACTGACACCTACACATTTTTTCAACAGATTTCCAAGAATCACAATATTATAGTGGGCTGGAGCAACAGCATCGTGGGTCGAGCATTTGCCTCACATGTAGCAGACCCAGGTTAGATACCTGGCATCCCATATGGTCCACCTGAGGGGCTAGAGTGATGGCACAAGCAGTAGGGCGTCTGCCTTGCACGCTTTAACCTAGGACACACCACCGTTTGATTCCCTCTGTGTCCCATATGTTTCCCGAAGCTAATAGCAATTTCAGAGTGTATAGCCAGGAGTAACCCCTGAGGGTCACCGGATGTGGCCCAAAAAATAACAAAAAATAAATAAAACAAAAAACCATAGAGACCACCAGAGCCTGCTAGAAAGAATTTATGAGTGCAGCACCAGGAGTACCACCTGTGCTTCACCAGGTGTGGCTAAAAAATCATAACAAACAAAAAAAAAACAAAAATAATATAGCAACAAGGTCATTTTTCTAAACAGAAGTGAAGAATGATATAATTTTCCATAATTTTTATTTCATACATTATTTATTTTAGTCCATGAAAATTTTAAATGATCTCATTGCTTAATTGAGACTATTTACCATGTGAATATTACTAACTAATATGATGTATATTTTTAGTTACCTTAAGCTTTTTATGACCCTTTACAGTAAAGACAATGATCACTTAGCTGATAGAGTTATTGTGATTATTTCCTAGGAAATAATGAAATTTGCAGATGAAAATTCAACATATGTGATAGATCTATTTCTTTGACTCAAAGCAAAAATGTTATTGTGATGTCTCTAATAGTTTGAAAATAAATCCTTCAGGTCAATAATGAATTTTTCCTTTCCTGAGCTTATTTAATTGTATCTGAAATTATTTTAGGGTATCATAATTTGGGGTAGAAATGCTACTGACATCAGATATAACCAGGGGTGGATGCTGCTAAATGTTAGGCAGTCAGTGCAGAGAATTCCCCACTTCAAATTAGCATCCTATTCTGAGTATATATAAGTTGAGAAAACATAATAGTGGTAATAGGAATTTAGTATTTGTTTATTTGGCAGACACACACCTGTTGATGCTCATGGCTTGCTCCCCATGTGCTCAGAGAACTTCATGAGGTAACTGGGATGAAACAGATGTTGAGTGCATGCAAGGTAACAGTTTTCACCCTGTACAATCTCTTTGATGCATTTCTAAAACAAAATTTATATTTTCATGGAGATTTCCTCTATCGAAGCACACAGAAAAATTCCACAGTTTTAATTCATATGGATACAAAATAATTGAGAACAGTTATTGTAGATTGATATCTAATATGAAGAATTGCTATTTCTTAGTAGTTGTGCAATTTCCTACAAGAGATCATTATATGATCAGGCATACATGATGTGAGGTGTCTAAGTCTAGGGAAATATTGATAAAGGGCCTACTGAATAGAAGTTAATGAGGGACAAACATTCTGGAAAGATTTGAGTCTCATTTTCTTTTTTTTTAATATTTTTATTCTTTGGAACACCCCCTTCACCAGTGCAACATTCCCACCACCAATGTTCCAAATCTCCCTCCCTCCCAACCCACCCCCACCTGCATTCCAGACAGGTTTTCCAGTTCCCTCATTCCTTCACATGATTAGGGTAGTTCTCTGTGTAGTTGTTTATATAACTGCACTCATCACTCTTTGCGGTGAGCTTCTGGAAGTTCCAGCCTGCCTCCCATTGTCTCTGAGGATTGATGCAAAAATAACTTTTATTTATCTCAGAACGCATAGATGAGTGAGACTATTCTCTCTCTCTCTCTCTCTCTCTCTCTCT